>VDFB02257306.1:0-25231 GCA_007258455.2 Sequoia sempervirens | reverse complement strand
GGGTAAGTCCTAGAGCTCGGTGTGATGTCTTAGCGAAAGTAACATGTCTCACTGACAGTGCTTTATGTTGAAGCCTTCGGGGTAAGTCTTGGAGTTCGGTATGTTCTCTCGACGAAAGATGTAAGTCTTTCTGACTATTCTTTGGAGCTCGATATGACTTGTGACTTCGGTATAACCTTTGGTGACTCGCTATGATCTCCTGGCGAAAGCGATAGGTCTCAGCGACTGCTTGGTGTTTTAGCACAACAATGAAAGCTCGATAGAACGTCTTGGCGATAACAATATTCTTGGCGACGTTGATATGAAGGTTATGTGGCATCGGCGAGACACTGTTAGTGTCTCACCGAGATACCAACACAGTGCGAATTCTATTGACCGAATTGACCGTCCCATGTGGAGTCTCGTGGACCAATAGGAGAAGCCGAATCTGAATAGTTGGAAGTTAGTTCGTTGTGATGGTTCTGTGAGGAAGCTCGACAGTCAGGGAACGCCATGGATATAGTCTACAGTTGCAGATGCTCGTGGGTTCGATAGTTCGAGGGTTGGTTGATTCGACATATTGTTGTATGATCAATAAATGATTTCTATTCTGTAAAGACTGTAACGTAAAGGTTCATGTGCAAGATTGTTAATGGTGAATGCTGTTGTAAACAAACACCAGAAAGATAAGTCAGTCATTTGTATGTAATCTCCATTACAGTAATACAAAGTGATTTCTCTTGGTGTGGTGGGTTTTTCTCCCGTAAGGGTTTTCCCACGTATATCTGGTGTTCATGTGTGATTGTCAAATACTCTATTTTTGTTATTTGTTTCATAGTGCATCTTAATTGGACTGTAATTGTAAATTTTGAAGTGTATCTGCATTCTTCCCTGAGGTATTGACGTTAGGAGAATTGTTTTCCACATCTAATTTTCCTTACAAGTGGTATCAGGGCCTGGCCAGTTGTGTTATCCTTGTGGGTACGTTGGGTTTTTTGTGTCAATTCTGTTCAGTGGGAGTCTTGTAGAGTTTGTTATTTCTGATTACAGGTTAAGATGGCTAGCACGTCTGGGAAGATTGAAATAGAGAAATACAATGGCAGTAACTTTGAGTTGTGGAAACTCAAGATGGAGGATCTCTTGGTGGATCGTGATCTTTGGATTGTTGTGTCTAGAGTGAAACCTATAGGCATGAAGCAAGAAGATTGGGACTTTGCAGATAGGAAGTCTAAGGGGCTGATAAGGCTCTGTTTGGCATACTCAGTGCTTCTGAATGTGCATGAGGAGAAAACTACATCTACCTTGTGGAAGAGATTGGCGTCTATTTATCAGGGGAAGTCCTTGGTGAATAAATTGTTCCTGAGGAAGAAGTTCTATTCTTTGAGAATGCAGGAAGGAGGGTCTGTGGCTGATCATTTGAATGCATTTAATATGCTGGTTGCTCAATTGACATCTGTTGGTGTGAAGACTGAAGAAGAGGATCGATGTATGCTTCTACTGTGTTCTTTGCCAGACTCATGGGATCATCTGGTGATGGCTATTGGGAGTACAACATCAAATTTCAAGATGGAAGATGTTGTTGCATCTTTGTTGTCAAAAGAGATGAGAAAGAAATCTTCTGAGATGGCGAAGGAAGCTCTTGCTGTCAGAGGAAGACCGAAAGAGAAAGGCAAGAAGAAGGACAAGAAGTCCAAATTGAAATCAGAGGGGAGATCAAAGTCTCCTGGCAAGAAGTCCAAGGTGAAGTGTTGGAACTGTGGGCAACCTGGTCATGTCTGAAATGATTGTAAAGAGGAGAAAAAGAAGAAGGGTTATTCCGATAATGGTTCTTCTCACAGTGATGGTGACACCTTCATTGCAGCCTTGGCTACACAGGCATCAGATGATGTCTGGCTGATTGATTCTGGAGCATCTTTCCACATGACATCTCACAGAGAATGGTTCACAAAGTATGAAGAATACAATGGTGGAAATGTGTACTTGGCAAGTGATTCTACTTTGGAAATAGTGGGCCGTGGAAGAGTCAGAATACAATTCCCCGATGGTAGAGTGAAGGGAATCAATAATGTAATGCACATACCAAGTCTGGCTCGAAATTTACTGTTTATAAGCATGTTCAATGATATTGGAGTACAAGTCACATTTTCTAGGAATGGCTACAAGATGACTAGAGGTTCAATGGTGCTGGCTAGAGGTGCTTCAATTGGTACCCTGTACAAGCTAGATGCACATGTTGTTCAATGTAACAGTGTCTCTGGAAAGTCACTGAAAGTTGCTCATGGAGGTAAAGAGGGAACTATCCCTAATTATGTAAACTCTATGGAAGTAAAACTTCCAGCAGAGAAGACTATGCTCTGGCATCATAGGTTAGGCCACATAGGAGAGAAAGGTTTTAAAACTTTGAAGAACAAAAACCTAGTTGAGGGGCTTGAAAATTGTAATATTGAATTTAAATTATGTGAACACTGTATATATGGAAAGCAACACCGTGTTTCGTTTTATTCTAGTCCTCATAAATCTTCTGGTTTGCTAGATTATATTCATTCAGATGTGTTTGGTCCAGTGGATGTTCCTTCTTTGTCTAAGTCAAGATACTATGTGTCGTTCATTGACGATTATTCAAGAAGAGCATTTGTTTATTTTCTGAAAAGTAAATCAGAAGTATTCAGTCAGTTTAAAGAATTTAAAAATCTTGTTGTCGGACTCATGAAAAATAAAATGCTTGAGGGACTGATAATGGCGGTGAATTATGTTGATGAATTTGAAGATCTTTGTAAAGACCATGGGATTAAAAGACATAATACTACACTTCTCTCCGCGGCCAGAATGGAATTGAAAGTTCAATAGGGGCTGATGATGGAGAGAGCACGAAGTATCTTTGAGAGTAGTCTTTGGCAGAGGAAGTTAAAGTGAGAAATTTTGTGTCTACTACATGTTATTTAGTGTCGGTCTCCAAATTTTGCTCTTGTTGAGAAAACACCCTTGGAAGCATGATCTGGTAAGAAGCCCTCTCTTAGACATATTCGAGTCTTTGGCTGTGAGGCATATGCACATGTGTTGGATGTAAAAAGATCTAAGTTGGAGAACAAGGCTGTCAAGTGTATTTTTATTGGCTATAGTGCTAACATTAAAGGATACAAGCTTTGGAATCTGAAATAGAAAAGGTTGTATACAAAAAGTGCTTAATCTTTCATGAGCTGAAACCTTCCACCTTGGATCTACAGTCAGAGACAAAGTCTGAAAACGATAAGGATGTAGCAATAATTCCTCCTACTCCAGAGAAAGAGGAATTGAGAATTCAAAATGAAGCTGAAAATGAGGAGAGCTCAAGTAGTTTTGACAGTTCAGAAGAAGAAGAACAACCTCAGCCTCAGTCAGTGAGGAGGTCAACCCAAGAAAGGAAACAACCAGATAGGTATGGGTTCTCATTGATTGATTCTACTTATTGCCTACATGGCTTTAATTTTTTGTGATAGGCCAGTTGTAGAAAGAGGCATTTAGAATGTCTAATTTAGACTCTTAGTTTGGAAAGCCATGAATGAAGGGGTATCATTAGAAGAAAAGTGGAAACCTAGAGTCTGGTGCCCTTGCCTGAAGGTAGAAAACCTGTGGGCTGTAAGTGGGTATTTAAGAAGAAGATTGGTCTAGATGGCGGTGTAGAAAAGTACAAGGAAAGACTAGTTGCAAAGGGTTATTCCATTGAAGTGATATGAGGGAAATATTTTCTCCACTGTAGCAAAGATGACATCTATCAGATTTCTTTGTCACTTGCAGCAGCGTATGACTTAGAGATTAAGCAGATGGATGTGAAGACAATATTTCTTCATGGAGATCTAGAAAAATAAATTTATATGTCCCAACTTTTGCACTTTGTTGAAAAAGGTAAAGAAAAGCGTGTACAAATTAAAGAAGTCTATGTATGGGTTAAAGCAGTCTCCTAGAATGTGGTACCAAAAATTTGATACTTTTGTATTGTCTTTGGGATTTGTGAGATCAAAATCTAATCACTGCATATATTATAAAGCTGAAAGTGATCGAATACTTGTTATTACTCTCTATGTTGATGATATGTTGTTCATAGGCAATAGTAAGCTAATGATTTCTGATCTTAAGTTTCAGTTGTTTGCTAAGTTCAAAATGAAGGATCTTGGTGCAGCAAGGTATATTCTGAGGATGGAGATAACCAGGGATAGGAATATTAGAAAGCTTTGGCTCAGTCAGAGTAAGTATATAAGGACTATTCTTGAGAGATTTTGTATGAATGATTGCGAACAACTAGTGGTTCCAATCTTGCAGGGAACGAAGCTATCTGTTGAGGACTATCCAAAATATCCTACTAAGATGGAGGACATGACCAATGTACCCTATACTAGTGCGGTTGGCAGTCTCATGTATTCAATGTAGATACGTACAAAGGCCGTTGTTACCACTTAGCGATTAAGTAAGTCAATTTATGGCTAATCAGGAAGAGTACATTGGGATCTTTGGCGAAGAGAGTTTTTCAAATATTTGAAGGAGCACTTCAAATTTTGCTTTAATGTTACCATGGGAATTAGTTGAATCACAAAAGGGCCTTCGATATTCCGAGGCTATGTGGATCTTGATTTGGTAGGGGACGACGACAGGGAGGTCACCGGTGGATACATTTTCATGATGAATGGTAGTGCAGTGAGTTGGATGAGCAAGCGGCAGGTTGTAGTCGCTTTGTCCACTACAGAGGTTGAATACATGGCAGCTACTCATTCTTGTAAAGAAGTTGTATGGTTGAAACGTTTGTGTTCTAGCATTGGTTTTGATCTTGATGTAATTTCTATAATGATTAGAGTGCAATTTGTCTAACAAAGAACCCTACTTTCCATGTCAGGATGAAACATATAGACATACAGTACCACTTTATATGAGATATGGTGGAGGATAGGAAGGTCAGTTTAGAAAAGGTTGATACTCACGGGAGAATGTTGCGATTCATTGAAGCGGTAGCCTGGAACAAATTCAGGTGAATTATTGCCAGTTTCAATGGGCCTTAGTGCCCATGATTTTTAGTAAGGATTACATGTTATGCTCTGAGGAGTGCCTTTGTGATCTTAGTCAAGAGTGGGAGATTGTGGAAATATGTGCCTCAAACATCACGGGCTGGAAACTCGTTAGCTTCGGTATGACATCTATCATGTCTGGCCGACTAGCAAATTGGTAGCATCATGTTTTGTACAGGTCACTGTGACTGAGTTTTTGTCTTGCCGAATGCTTTCACTGTGGAGCTATCGCTATGACAAAGAGTGTTCGATATGACCTCTTAGCGCTCGGGGAGATCTTTGGCCGACATGCCATTCAATCATAAATCAGGGAGACTCATGACGACCACGGGCTTCGGGATAGCTTATAGTGGCTCGGTGAGAAGTCCCAGCGAAGTGTTAGAGTCTCGCCGATAGTATGTTACTTGTTGTGGTCTTCGGTGTAGCTTATGGTCTATTGGTAAGAAGTCTTACCGATGTGCAAAGGTTTCATCGACGGAGGTTCAAATATTGTTCATCGGTGTGACTGGAAGGGTTTCGAAGAAACGTCTTAGCAACTGAAGGATGTCTTGCCGATAGCTGATGGTTATCGGGGTAACCCAAATGGTTTGGGAAGAAGTCCTAGCAAAGAATGTAAGTCTCGTCGATGATAAGGGATCTTCTATATAACTCTTGGCAACAGATGAACACTTCGGGGTAAGTCCTAGAGCTCGGTGTGATGTCTTAGTGAAAGTAACATGTCTCACCGACAATGCTTTATGTTGAAGCCTTCAGGGTAAGTCTTGGAGTTCGGTATGTTCTCTCGGCGAAAGATGTAAGTCTTTCCGACTATTCTTTGGAGCTCGATATGACTTGTGACTTCGGTATAACCTTTGGTGACTCGCTATGATCTCCTGGCAAAAGCGATAGGTCTAGGCGACTGCTTGGTGTTTCAGCACAACATTGAAAGCTCGATAGAACATCTTGGCGATAACAGTATCTCTTGGCGACGTCGATATGAAGGTTATGTGGCATCGGCGAGACACTGTTAGTGTCTCACCGAGATGCCAACACAGTGCAAATTATGTTGACCGAATTGACCGTCCCATGTGGAGTCTCGTGGACCAATAGGAGAATCTGAACAGTTGGAAGTTAGTTTGCTGGACGTTCGTGAGGAAGCTCGACAGTCAGGGAACGCCATGGATATAGTCTACAGTTGCAGATGCTCGTGGGTTCGATAGTTCTAGGGTTGGTTGATTCGACAGATTGTTGTATGACCAGTAAATGATTTCTATTATGTAAAGACTGTAATGTAAAGGTTCCTGTGCAAGATTGTTAATGGTGAATGCTGCTGTAAACAGACACCAGAAAAATAAGTCTGTCATTTGTATGTAATCTCTATTACTGTAATACAAAGTGATTTCTCTTGGTGTGGTGGGTTTTTCTCCCGTAAGGGTTTTCCCACGTATATCTGGTGTTCATGTGTGATTGTCAAATACTCTGTTTCTGTTATCTGTTTCATAGTGCATCTTAATTGGACTGTAATTGTAAATTTTGAAGTGTATCTGCATTCTTCCCTGAGGTATTGATGTTAGGAGAATTGTTTTCCGCATCTAATTTTCCTTACATTTACAAATAAATAGAGAGGGAGGGAGAAGGGGGAGAGAAATAAAGAGAGGAAAAAGAAGAGAAATAGAAAGAGGGAGTGATAAGGAAAGAGAGGGAGAGATAGGAATAGAGATAGATATAACTTGGCAAATATAGAAGCGGTATGAGAAAGATAGATTAACATATAGAGAGGGAGCAATGGAATGAGAAAGAAATATGGAGAGGGAGAAATAGAGATAGAAAGAGGGAGATGATGGGGGAGCGATGGAATGAGAGAGGAAGAGGGGAGAGAGTGAAAATTATTACATATATATAATAATAAGTATTATAGAAATTTTATTAAATTTCTATTATTTGATGTTTAGATAATATTATAATATTATTTAATTTAATGTAATTTTAAAATTAATTACATTTATAAAAAAACATATTTTAAATCTAAGCATAATATATTATAATTTTAAAAATAATACAAATATAATATAAATATGTTAAACAAAAAAATATAAATATAAATATATTATTATCATTTTGGATTCCTACAATTGATATCTCTCAACGTTTACTATATAAACTATGTGATAGGATAGATATGCTAGTAATATTATTATTCGTATTATTATCAATATAATAATATTATTATTATTTTAGATTTTTATTATCTAATAATATTATAATATTTATATTTATATGTATTTACTATTATATTATTATTTTACCAATATATCAAGTTTGGATTATGTTACATTATTATTATATTAATGATTGGATTAGGTATTATATTATATTATATTTATATTACCTTATATAATGTAATTATATTTAATTATATTAGATTTATACTAAATAATATTATATTATATAAATATTTATTATATTATTATATATTATATTATGATATATTTATATTATTATTATATTGTATTATATCATATTGCTAATTGAATGGGTTTGCATTATGGATCAATTTTTAATATAAGAGTTGAAATCAAATAAATATTATATATTGTTAGTATTATACTATTATTATTAATATATTGTTGATATTTAAATTATATTATTCTAATTATTATAATATTATATTATTCTAATTATTATAATATTATATTATTCTTATTATTATAATATTATATTATTCTTATTATTATAATATTATATTATTCTTATTATTAAATTATTTCCACTATTATATTTTTTAATAAAAAGAGGGTAAAAACTTTATTGAATCAAGAAAGCATTACAAAGCTAGAGGAAGCAAACTGACCAAGGGGCCAAACATAATAAGAATTAATTTACGCCCAAGAAACACCTCATATCCTCCATAACCTACTCCTCCAGAGCTAAAGCCAAATCATTAGGAAGGTTGCCAAAATCATCCACATACCAAGAACCCATCCTCTCAGTAGCCCACCTACCCAACCTAGTCGCCACCTTGTGCCATTCTCGAGGAACATGGTGAAAGTCAATAAACTCTAAAGTAGAACACAAGGAAACAATTTGTTTCACCACCACAACCAGCTGCCAATCCACATCCTCCAAATGACGCTTATGTAGCATATCAATGATAACCTAAGAATTAGACTCACAAACAATTCATCTCCACCCAAGGCCAATCGCATGCTCAACCACCAAAAGAATAACAATAGCCTCCATGAGGATATTAGTATGCCAACCTCTATATATAGAGAAGAAAAAGACCACCACTCCCGAGCTATCTCTACCAATACCTCCAATGCCAACATTCCTAGGATTGCCCCTAGAAGAACCATCTATATTAATTTCCAACTCCCCTAAAGAAGGAGGACGCCAACAACTAGCATGATCAACCCTCTCACGACCACGACCACGATGGACACTTCTCAAACTTCTCTTTCTTCTCATGTGGCCTAGAGCATTAACCACTCCCAAATCCTCAGGATCAACATAAATAGACAAATCACACTTTGTAGATAGAGTCTCTTGAAGGGCCCCCATAATTCTCATCCAAATTTGTCTGATAAGTAACTTCTTATCAAAAAAAATTCGCTTGTTTCGTTCCAACTAGATATGCCAAACAATCAAACTAGGGCCAATGACCCAGGCAATACAAAGAAAAGAAGTCTTAGCCAGAGGGGACCCCTGAATCCTCGAAAAGTACTCCAAAGAAAGCATATGGCAACAGGATCCACTCCAAAGGCTCCACCAGAAATGCCATATAGCTCTCGCAAATAGACACTAAAAGAAGAGGTGAGTAAAAAATTCATGATGCTTACCACACATAACACACATGGAAGGGCCCTGAAACCCCCGCTTCCAAAGGTTCTCCCAAGTAAGACACTTGCCATGCACAACTAACCAAGAAAAGAAATTACATTTGGGCCAAGCAAACTTATTCCAAACATGCTTCCACCAAGAAACCTCAGAGCTCCCAAATAATTGCTTATCTAGAACCTGATAACTAGAAGCAACCGAAAATTTTCCCTTCGAATCAGGCCCTCGAGCCAGCACATCTTTCCCAAGAAGAGAATTGCAAACACGTTTTGACAAAATCTTAGCAAGCTCATGACAATCCTCTACCACACCACCTGGAGGCCAATCCGAAGGATCCCTCCACCTAGACACAAAAATTTGACCCATGGTCTGTTAAGATTTAATATTAGCCACACAACACCAACCCACATCCATAAAAACTTGGCACAAATCCTACAAATGAGGATGAGAAGACAAAATGGGAGGATTCCCATCCCAAGAATCATGACAAAAAAGAGCATCTTGACCTCCATTACAAATCCAAAATAACCCCTGCTTAACAAGCTTGACACCCATTTTGAGGGTACCCCAAATCATAGAACCCTTTCCCTCCAGGCTAAATCTAGCAATCTCAACACTCTCCACCACACCAAAATATTTGAATGTAAGAACTTTAGCCCACAACAGGTGTTGTTGTGAACACCAACGCTAATACAACTTAGATGCTAAAGCTTTCCCATTCAAATTAGTTTGACGTAGGCCAAGACTACCTTCCTACTTCAGCCTACAAACCACATCCCACTTAACTAGACTCCACTTCCTATGGAGTAAATTTCCAAACCATAGGAATTGACGAGACAATCTCTCAAAGTCCTACATGAAGTTGGGAGGAGTAGATAGAACAAAGCATTTGTAGAGAGGGAGAGCCTGAACCAATGACTTTAAAAGAGTCACTCTACCTACCGAAGAAAGCCACTTACAAGTCCAATGACTGACCAAACTACGAAACTTATAAAGAATCTCCTACCAAAATCGTTTAGGAAGAGAACAAATAGCAAGAGGGATTCCAATATAAACAAAGGGGAGCAAACCAATCTAGAAATAGAGAATGCCAACTATTCTTCTTTGGATAGGCTTAGGAGTGTGGAAGAAGTAGATAAAGGACTTTCCCTCATTAATACATTGTCCTAAAGCAGCCAAGTAACAATCCAACACACCACGCCATCTAATAGCCACCTCAACCCTTGCCCTGCTCATCAAAGTAATATCATCCACAAACTGAAGATGAGAATGGGGGGAATATCATTTCCCCAGCTCCAACCTTGAATCCATCCACTCACAACTCGAGAATGAATAAATCTCCCCAATCCTTCAACAAGCAGGATGAACAGGTAGGAAGACAAGGGACCCCCTTGTTTGAGTCCCCTATAGGCACGAAACAACTCTGTGGGCGTACCATTAATTAGTACTGAAAATGAAGAAGAAGTAACACAACTCTTGACCCATTCAATCCAACCACCAATAAAGCCAAAAGCTCCAAGGATATTAAATAAGAAGTTCCATTTAACCCGATCATATGCTTTAGCCATGTCCAACTTGATAAACATAGATTTTTTCTTAGAAGACTCCATAGAGTGAATGGTCTTAGCAGAAATAATAACACCATCCATGATCTATCTACCAGCAACAAAACTCCCTTGCTCGTTAGAGATTAATCCATTGAGCCATGGTTTCAACCTTTTAGCAATCAACTTAGTAATGATCTTGTACACAACATTACATAGAGCAATTGGCCTAAAGTGATCCAAAGAGTTAGCCCCTTCCTTTTTTGGAATAAGAGCTAAAAATGTTGCATTCAGAGACTTCAACATCTTTTTGTTCATGAAGGATTCATGAACAACCTCCAAAAGATCCAACTTGACCACTTCCCAAAATTCCTGAAAAAAATTAGCTGGGAATCCATCAGGCCCAAAAGCTTTACCTTTCTTCATTTGAAGCACAACCTTCTTGAGCTCCGACAAGTTAATGGGAGAGAGCAAAGATTCATTTATTTTAGAAGAAACCAATTGTGAGATACACTCCAAAATCCTAGCCTCATCCTCCTCCACGGGAGGCGAATCCTCATAAAATAAGGTAGAAAAAAACCGAACACATTCAATAGAAATAGAAGTAGAGGAGGAAAGAATCCCCCATCTGGCAAAAAGAGAGAAGAAATAACATTACCTTGTTTTCGATCCTTAACAAAGTAGTGAAAGAAAGTAGTATTACGATCACCAGCCTGAAGCCATTCAATGTGGGACATCTGTTTCCAAAAAATATCTTCTCCTAACTCCCATTCCTCAACCTTCTTTACAACAACAACCTCTAACAAACCGAGCTCCTTAGTGAGGCCTTGGTCACGAATCTTCTTGGTGATTAAGGCCAAGTTATCCTGAGCAACCTGTTTAGCATGAAACAAATTACCAAAGTGTTGCCCGTTCCAATGTTTCAACTTGTATTTAACATACTGAAGCCTCTTGGAGAAAGAGTACATAGCAGTGCCAAAAGTCGGCTTCCCCATGCAGCACCAGCTAGGAAGCAAATCATGCAGAGAGTCATCCCTGAGCCACATGACTTGGAACTTGAAAGACTGCTTAACACAATGTTGTGGTAGCTTAGCCAAAAGCTTAATTGGCCAATGATCAGAGCCCCAACCATCTAATATCTCAGAACTAGTCATCCACCTGTCCCCTATCCAAAAACTAGACACTAAAAATTTATCTAGTCTTTCTGAAATAGCAACATCTCCGCTTCTCCTATTATTCCAAGTAAAAAATCCATTAACTGGCTTAATGCCAACCAACCTCAAAAGAGCCACATTATCTTGCAATAGCTATGGGGAGGTTTCCAAGCGGGCACTACCTTCCCTGTTTTCTTCTAAAGAAATGACAACATTAAAATCTCTAGCCAAAATCCAAGGCAGATAAGGATCTAGGGACCTCACATATCTAACATGATCCCACAACCGTGCTTTACCTTGGAAATCAATTGGAGCGTAAATATTAGATAAAAAAACTCTCTTCCCTTACTCAAGATGAGAAGCAACACAAGAAATTGAGCCCCTACAGGAAACCCACCAAATTGGGCTGACTTTCTGAGGATCGCATAAACAAGCCACTCCACTAGAGCTACCAAGCACTCCCACACACTGACATTGACGATGACCCCAAATATTTGAAGCCACACTCACCATACTATCAATCGAGAACTTAGTTTCCTGAAGGAAAACTACATCAAGAGAATGAATACGAACCAAATCCCGAATAACCTTTTCTGTCGAGGGATACTATTCATACCCCTCACATTCCAAGATAACATGATCATCATTGAGGTTGGGAGAAGTGAGCATCAATAGTCTTCACCGAACCAGCCTTAACCAATGTATCACTAGCTAGCTTCACATTTTCTTGGTCCTTCTTGCGACCAACCTTAGAAGGTTTCTCAAGAGCCCCCCTCTTGAAGGTTTTTTGCTACAAACCCAAAGCAGAGGAAGAAGAAGACTTATTTTTTCCATAATCAGAGCTACCTCACACCTCTGAGATAACCCTAGCAACGCCGGAAGAGCCCCTAGAATTTGCAATCACCCCCCCTTCCACACCCTGAACCAAAGTCAAAGGAGGCAAAGAAGAATCCACCTGAGGGACTAGATCACCAAGTTGATCCATCTTGGAAATCATCGAAGACTGCACCCCAGGAAACTCCTTGGCACAAGAACTGATTTCCAACTGCGTGTCCACCAAAAACCCTTCCTCCTGAACTAACTCATCCAAAGCCTCAAATCTATTGAAAGTACCCCCCTCTTGCCTATCCATGAGAGATCTCTTGTGACCCCGTCGACGATTGCAGGACTTAATTAGAACAAAACCGTCTTTATCTACTGCTGCCCCCTGCATGAGAGCTTTACCCTTTTCCACCTTTAGATTAGATTACATAAGAGAAAATCCTCTTATCCAGAGTTTGCTGAGAAGGACCAATAGGTTTTCCCAGCAACAAAGCAATCGACTGCAATATATCACTTCTCCAACATTCGAGTGACAACTGAGGAAGGCAAACCCAAACTGGGACCCTGGATGGCAATTCCTCTGCCGAATTAAAGCCAAAATGCCATGGTTTTATAAACATGACAACTTGGTTGTAAAAATAAGGTCCACCTTCAAAAGCCCTGTTCCGATCATAAATACATGAGAAGTCAACCAAAAAGAAGTTATTAGTAGCCAACAAAATATCAAAATTTCCCTCCGGATTCCATGTCCTACGAATCTAGGTATCAAGGAATGGAAGAGACACCCTCATCCCCATAAACATGCATATCAGAACGTGCTTGCAATAATAATCTAGATCATTAGCCATTGCCTCCGATTGAATTACCAAAACCAGAAGAATTTGCACCCTCTCCAAGCACCCGTTTATCTTTTGCAGTTTAAAGGCACCAGACCTAACTACACCTGCTCCAGGAGAAGACAAAACCAGAGCCCCATCACCAACCTCAGCCATAAAAACATCCCTAGACACCTCTATCAAAGGCACGTTTGCTGCCATAAGTAGGCTCACCACACCAAACCCCAATCAACACACACCCCACACCAACCTACAACGACATGGGTATGCATGCAAAGCAAACTAAGTGAGAGAAGGACAAATGCCACACACAACACTCTCACCACTCCAAACAAAAGAAACCAAACCCCAAGAGGTCGATACGCCAAACAAGTGGGCCACAACCAACCACCAGCACAACCACACCCCACGCAAGCAAGAAAGAAGGTCCAAACAGAGCAATAGGGAAGCGCACCACCAAATGGGCATAAACCAGGCCCACACCAACAAGAGAAAGAAGGAACAGAGAGGGTGCTGAACCAAAACCAACAAACAATGAACAAGTAATATCAACCTCCCCCCGAACGTAGCAAAAACCTCCCCACACGCAACACTTAACATGAAAGAAACAAAAGGCACCCAACGTGAACGCATGCAGCCCCAAGCATCAGCATGCAACCCAAGCCATGAAGGTTGCGGGAGCACATGCTAGAAGCAGAGCGTTCACTATCCTCTTCCATTATTATATTATTATTAATATGATTTTTTTAATATTTTACTTTGTAAATTATTATTATATTTAATATTATACTATTAATAAAATATTATGAATTTTAGTATTAAATTATTGTTTTATTATTATTATTCTATTTTTTTTTTTTATACGTAAGATTATTTTTTATATTAATTTAAAGAGGAAAGCATACAATTGTCTGCTAAGCAAGAATTATCAGTTGCTCGAACCAAACCCAAAAACTACTAGATTGCATTCGACCAACACAGATAATTAGATCATAGCAAAATAAAAATTGGTAGTGCCATTGTCAAAACCCAAAAAACCCTAGACACGAACAATCGCTACCAGACCATAGAAAATTCTAGACTAAAATTCGAAACTAACCAAACTACAAACTACAGAAACCCATTAAGTTTGACAAAGGATTCAAAATCCTTAACCCATTCGACTCCTTCGACTGCCATTAACCCTAACATCTTCTTTAGGTATTCCACTGCAACAACCACGATCATCCGATGACGCATAAGAGGTCCATGAGGAAGGTATAAAACTTAACAGCTTCATCCGTCTTTATCATAAGCTCCAATTCAGATGGACATGGGATCCCAGTCCCTATGATTGCTGCCTTCAGAACCTCCTCCACACTTCCTATCAAATCCTTCCTAAACAACCGCACCAACAACTCCTTCGTCTCCATCTTAGGAACACGATTGTCAAGCAAAGAAGCCAAAAACCGCGAAGAAATGTGCGCATTATCCCTCCTATAATCCTTCCACTCAAGGTGGCCATTGCCCAAAACCATTTTGATCGCCGCGACAGTGAGAGGATCAATGTTGAGCAAAATTTGGTTCAACCTATGATTCGTTATCTCATGAACGCGACCTGCCTCGACATTGCAAGCAAAGAAATTGGGGTGTCCGCTCCAAACCATGCTAGACCCTCCATCGAAACCGCTATGACAAACTTCAAGCGCCTGACCATTGGCATCCACAGACGACTCCAGAGGTTGAGTGAAGGTCGCCAACCAACTCCCCACCATTAACAAAGCATGAACTCCAAAAAACTCTACTATGCTACACAACCGTCACCTCCACTCATTAATAAAACCCGCGAGCTCCAAGCAATTCCATCGTCACACGAACGAGACATCATATCTAGGCTTGGCAAGTTGTCCTTGCACCAACAATTCCGTCCTGCATCCCCGACTCCGTATGCGAGGCCTTCCTTAGAAAACGTGCTTAAACTGTCCATCATTATTAATAGTACTTCGCCTTGAACGAGGTCGCCAACCTCTCACACCAACTTCCACCTCATTGTTAAACATCCCTACGTGGATGCCACCCAACTCAAATTGACTAAAGCCCTCCGCCAGCTTGGAGGGCCGCCCTCCCAACCACCCATTATTACTATTCTAATGTTATTATGTTATATTATATTAATATTATTATATATTTATTATTATTATATTATTGTTATTAAATTATAGTTATATTTTTATTATATTATTATAATATTTTATATTATACTATATTTATATTGATATTTAATATATGATATTTATATCTATCATATTATATTATACTATATCATATGACCTATTAAAAAATATAATAAATAGTATAATTATATTATTTATAATTTATTTTTTATTATATTAAATATACATTATATATTAATTAGGGTAAAGGATGCCTTATTATTATTATTATTTAAATATTATACTATTATTTATTATATTAAATAAACATTAGGGCAAAGGATGCCGTAATGTCATTATTATGATCTTGGCCGTAGTTTTCATTTTAATAAACATACTCTAAAACCCTCGTGAAACTTCAGGCTGTGAACGGCTACGCTTTTTACAGGTCGCCTCGTTTAAAAAGAAAACACAGTAAACGAGAAATTTAAAACGGCGACAGAAAACAGTCTCTCATTGCTTTTATGATCTCTTGACCGTTGATTTCAGCTATTAGCTTGCAATTCTCAATTAACTTGCAATTCCTTCGGCGTAATAAGTAGAATGTACTGCCGAATATAATATAATTTATTAATTTTTGAAGAGGTGCGTGTTTATTTCTCTCAACTCTTTCAGTCTCTCTCCCTAATAATTTTTGTGAGCGTGGTGATTTGCACAGCGGATTTGTAGCCCAGTCGAGTTTATAAAAGATGCTGAGAGCATATTTGACTAGAGAAAATACGAAAATCGTGGCTTTTGAGCTCATAAAGTAATTGTCATTCACTGTTGTGCCGCAACAGCTATGGCCGATTCTTTGCTCTTTGCAGGTCTTCATTTTAACAAGAAAAGGTTTTCAGCCGATTTTCTCAAGTTCGAGGTAATCAGCTGTTTTCTTTTCCCTGAGTAAAGGAGGCGGTTGGGTTTAGGGGATTCTTAACCTTTGCTGTGCAGGCAAAACCCAAAGATAAAGATGTAACGCCAACACAAGTTTTCCAGACGGAGGAGGAGGAGGAGGGGGGCCAAGTGGAGACCAGGAAGAAAAAGAAGCAAAAACTCAAGGCTTTCGAGGGTAAATTTGTTTTTTCCCTTTTTAATTGGTGGCGAGTTGGCCGTATCTGACCATACAACTGTTGTTTAATAGTGTAGAAAACTTTTGGAGAAAAAATTCTGTACATTTAAATTTTCTCATAATTTTTTTGGCTCTTATTCCGTAATGTCATGTAACGTTCAGAAATCAACGAGGTGTTTAATGTATTTAAGAGGCCGAAGGTTTTAAGGGAGAATGCCGAGGAGAAGACGCTGGTGCAAACGCAAGCTCAGGCTGAGGAGAAGGATTATTTTCGAAAGCAAGAGGTGAAGATCAATGTCAATGAGAATACCATTCTGTCTTTGTTATCTACTGAGAATCTGAGTATTTCTTTTGTTTAATGTTGATTAGGTGTGCGCATCCCTGCGAAAGAAATATGGCATATATGTGGCAGGTGAAGATGTTCCTTCACCACTTAAAAGCTTCGACGAGTTAAAGTCCAGGTATCCTTCAATATTCCCATTGACAGACACTATGGCCGGCTAAGCGACATTGTTGCTTTCCTTATACTTCATTTCAATTTTTAATCGTTTTATTAACAAAGTACGTACTAGTGTAAGAGAAGAAGTATTCATGTTTTGCCACCATCCACCAAGTTGATTTATGGCAATTTAGAGAGAGGTCTGTCATAGCCTGTAAACTGAAGTAAAGGTCCTTGCTTGAATACTACTGGTTATAAGCAGTTTTGTGAAGGTCTCCTCGGCACAACCTTTGTGGGCAGGATATGTCAATTGCAATGTAGCAATGGAAAGAAGGGGAAGTCAATGACTACAGAGTGCTAGTGAGTGATTCTCAGCAGATAGCCCCGTTGCTTTGTAGCTCTCAGTTAAGGAACATTGTAGATTATAAGAGTTCAACAAGTATTGACAGACACTCTTTGGCAAAGGACAAACTAGTTAGTTTGTGGCGACTATATGGACCTCCAAGATTGTTGAGTATACTTGCCATTCGTCTATTTTCACAAGTTTCTAGTTCCTTTACTACCAAGAGAAAGTGATTCACATATAGCCTTATCTACTCTTAAGAGGAACAAACTTAGGTCTATGAGAGCGGAAAGGCTTATTGTTGTACATGGTGCATTGAGTCTCACTAAGCAAAAGGTAGTTTAGTATAGGTTGAGCCCAACAACATGGTGGGATGTAGAGCTCGAGGAGCAAGATGTCAAGTTAGGATTGGTTGGGTAACAATACAATTCATTACATTGGTTCCAGTGATCAGTAGGATTTTTGAAGATATCCAATGGATGATGAATTTAATTTTTGAGCTTGTTGCTCAAACAAAAAACAACTATGCATATCCTTTTTTTTTTTCATTACATTTTGTCATTTTGATGTTTGTTGCTTGTAGATTATAATTGGGATTCCTAGCTCATTTTTACGTTGAACTATCATCGATATTACTTTAAGCCATTGTTAATTTTAAAATTATTTTAAAAAAAATATAAATATTATTTTTTTTATATTATTTTATGAGCCATCCCCTATTGTCCCCAAAATTTAGGATTTTTTTTGCCATCTGGAAATCATGTCCCATGTTCCCCTAGTCCTACATCTATGAAACTTAGAGAAACACTAGAAAAAGGGCATATAAGTATTGTCCCATGGTTTTTGTAGATATGACAAAAACCAATAATCTTTAGTGAAAAAAATGTCTTTTATTGATTTGTGGGATAGAATCTTAGGCCACGTTGAGGAAATACCCAAAGCCATTTAGGCCAAGAAAAGTTTTTCCAATCAAATTGATAGAATTTCTCTAGTGGAATGCCCCTTGGGATTCTCTTATTAAAAATTTATTTGATGATTTGTCTATGGCCTTGTGAGTAGATGCAAATTTTGGAAAGGAAAATTTATGAGCTATGGGGAACAAAAAGAATAGTTTTTTTAGTAATGGTAGAAGATGAAGTTTGTTGAGGGACTAAAGAAGAATCAAGAAAGTGATAGGATTCATGGTGAGGTTACTTCCACCTTTAAAATCCTATGCTTTGATGTTACTCCATGGATGGAAAGGTGACAAAAAACTCCACAAACAATTTGGATCTTTTCAATATTGATGAACATGGTGGTAACATATAGAGCATAGATTATTTCTAAGTCCCAATAAGAAAAAGACAGCGCCCACAAACAAAGAAAATCATTCTAAAAGAGGGAACATGAAAACAAGTAGCTAATAGATTTTTAATATATTTAAAAGCAACGAAACTCTAACCTTTTTCATCTTCCATATTTTTCACATGGGAGTTTAGAACATTGCTTATAATTGACATTATTGTTACTAATTTACTCCTAAATTCAACCAAGTGGAAAATAGTTGGTGGGAAATGTGTGGATGTGATTAGAGTTAATTACATGTGCATGGCATGGATGGACACAAGGTACAAGTGGCACATCAAGACATGACACGTAAAAGAGTAGGTGCTAGGGAGCATTCAAAGTTGACAAAAGCTACTTTATTAGCATCCTTTATATTCATGGTCATTTTTGGCATAGTCAAGTTGTTAGATGGGACACCACATGCATGGGAAGAATTTCAAACTTGACAAGAAAGGATTGCCATTAACTCCTTAAAAAGAAAAAAATATGGCACTAGTCATTAGTAATAAATTGTTCTTTTAAATTCATAACCTACCAAATTTAGTGTAGTTTTTATGATTTACAAGAGGCTTGTTTATGCTCAACTTTGGGCATTGGACGAGAGTCAGGCTAGTGTGCTTATTTACAAGTTGACAAAAGATGATAACAAAGGGTCTATTTGTAGGATGGAAGATGAATTAGTCTTTGAAATTTGAAGCGTGCACATCTACCCTATCTTAGGATTTGGAATAAAAACTAAAAATCCCCAAATGTTGATATAAAAGGTCATTGAGGCTTTAAGCATTGTTAATGATAAATGTATGTTGCATATCTCCCTTGTGTGCCACAAAGAGAGTGTGTACATTTGAGCACCTTGATCAAGTGAACTAGGTAGAATGTTCAAAAGTGTGGTGAGTTACAAAGCACAATGTTTGTGTTGGAACACTTTTGCCATTGCGCCAAAAGATCGACCTGTTAATGCCCGATAGAAATGCCAGAGATAAATGGATCCATGGGAGGCGGTTAGTCCATGTCTTGAATCCAAAGGGAGACGCTGGTGACTAGTCCAACAATCCCCCCCCCTCAGTGTCACTCGAGGGGATTTGAGCCCACAACTTGGCTTTGATACCATTTGTTGGAACGCATTTGCCGCTACGCCAAAAGATTGACTTGTTAATGCCCGATACAAACGCTAGAGATAAACGGATCCATGGGAGGTGGTTAGTCCATGTCCCGAATCCAAAGGACGTTGGCGATTAGTCCAATAGTTTGATAACATTAGTGGCAAAGTATTATCTCTAGTCCTAGTGAAGGAGAGGTAGGATAACAACTTTGACATGGTGAATAAGGGGGATTCAAGTTCTCTTGGTAGCTTAAATTTTTGACTTATCAAGGGCAATGGTGATTGAAAAGTATAGAAGATTGACTTATTATTAGGGCACAATGAATATTGAGAAGCCCATTGTGTTAGAACTTCTCTTGGTAGCAAAGGCAAAAGAAGTGGCTTGTTTTGAGGATCATCATATAGCTCAATATCATCTATTTACAAAATCTTGGATTTGAAAGATTATACCCCTATAGGCCCATTTCAAATATAAATATGAATTTCATAGGTAAATGAGGGAGGATACAAATATGCAAAGGTGTTGGAAGATACCAAATAGAAGATTCAAGGTAATAATTAAATTATATTGAAGATATTTGTATGAAATATTGAGAGCCATTGCCTCTATTTATACACTATTCATATATATGACATGAGAATAGCCCTACCCAATAATGGCACTAATCCCAATATAGTATTTATAATATGTTTTACACACTTAGGCCACTTAATACAAGTAGGCTCTTTGACACATGTAGGCTACACATATAAGGTACATAGTACCCAAAAAAGATGGACATGAACCAAAGTTGTACCTCAAGAATTGGTTACTCAGTTGGACTTGATAAGATAGGTTTTTTACATCTAACATCCCTCCTAAAAATCAACTTAGATATGCCAAAATGAAGTTGGCATTCATGCCAAAAAAGAAAGAGAAGCTAAGCACAAAGCTTTTGAAAAAAATTGCATTGAAGATTTGTATCTACATTTCAGATCATACTTTGTTACCCATAGTTAAGATATTTTTTTTTGTGACAAGGGATCATATAGTGTGATCTTGAACATCGATGCAAAATAGTCTACATAGTTTTTACAATGTTTCTTTGAGTTTCCAGGAATGGGGGGATGTAAGGACAGTGAAAGTTTCCTAAATTTTGGTGATAGTGGGGGGAGGGGTGACTATTAAAATAACTTAAACAAACTAAAAACAACTGAAATTTTAAAAAGAAAATATGCTGTGTTGAATTTTCAATGCAAATTCTTAAAACATTGCCTTTATTGTTTTTATGCACCAAACAAAGTTGTTTGTCCAGTCTTGAAAAGGGCAGGTCTTCTCTAGGTCCTCAAGTCCCTTGGATGTTTTGATGTTTGGCATGTCACCTAGAGCACTGGGGATGTGTCTCCTTGGAACATTGTTTTTCTCCAAAAGCTTTGCTCTTAAAATATGGATTGTAAAAATATCATGTTCTTAATTAAAAGAGAGCCTCCAACGTTCCACTAGTTGCATCTTCCAATGACTTGAGAAACTCTTGCAATGTGGAAGAAGACTATTCACCCATGCATATAAATGTTAAAATAAGGAGCAATAGCACTTTCAAGAAAGCATCATGGTCCTCGGTTTCCACATCTCACTTACAAATTGGGAGAATCTTGCTCACAAATGAGGATGGAATTAATCCTAATACGAATGTTCTATCATGAGTGAGTCTTATTGCTCCCAAGTAGGATCTTCCGTAGTGGAAATATCAAACACTAAAGTAGTCTAAGGGATGGTCATTCTCTCATGATTCAGAGAATTGAATGCTCAAATGAAGTATTGCCATCGTCTACCCTAAATGTGTAAAGCAAATTGTTCTCATATATGAGAAGAGCC
The DNA here is from genome assembly GCA_007258455.2 of Sequoia sempervirens. Taxonomy (NCBI): domain Eukaryota; kingdom Viridiplantae; phylum Streptophyta; class Pinopsida; order Cupressales; family Cupressaceae; genus Sequoia; species Sequoia sempervirens. The sequence goes on along the minus strand of VDFB02257306.1, from coordinate 3,742 downwards.
ATTGGAGAATGATGATCAATTGATGAACTTGAAGAATAAAACAATCAGTCTAAGCTCTAATATGCCCTAAAAGCTACAACATCTAAGTTCTCATGCCAAAGTTATGAAGCAAATCATTCAAAGAAATAGTTTTTTTGGATATAATGATGATAACTACGAGATCATACAATTATGTTTGTGCCCATCAAAGCAAAGTGTGAAGCAACCACCAACTCTATGCTAAGCATTAAAAATTTCCATGTGTATCTCTCAATCTTGGAAGTCCCCATGAAGGTAAGAAAACATAATCTGTGATGATTAGAAATAAAAGAAGACATTCTCCTTAAAATAAAAAATCTTCAAACAAAAAAGAAATGAGTCCAATATGTACCTCTGATCTCCAATAATGAAATGAAGCAAGTCCTCTTAGGACATATGACCTCCATTTAAAGAAAGAAATAAGCCCTCTTTGGAGGCATGACCTCTGATGAAAGAGTAGTTCCCTTTAGACACATGACCTGCAATATCCTCCCGAGCCATCTCTTGGAAGCAAGGATGGAATCAACATATTAACCTTCAGTTTATGGACTGTCTTGCATACACAAGGCTTACTATACAGTAAGTGCCATAGAGAGTCCATTATTGATGATAGCCAAGAGTCCTCATCCATAATTATGACATCTGCATCTCCTAAAACATGTCCATGCTTGGTGAAATCAAGATGACTATCATTGCTTCTAAACATGAGAGTCTCAAATGTAAGAATATCCAAATTTGTAGTTTTCAAGTATCTCTCCTGTAATGCACCAACTAATACACTATATCCAAAAGCATCCTCGTATTTCTCCAAATTCTTCAAATAAGACTTTAAATGTGGCCAAGGTGTTTCCTCCTCATATGTATCGACAATCTGAGCTGTAAAAGAATGTGCACTCGGGTGCATCAATAGCTGGAATATTAAAAGAAGTAAGGTCTATTCTATAACTCAGTACCCCAATAACATCATTGTAGTTTGAAGGCCTGTTATGATAATGCTTGTCCTTAAATTAGGAAGATATGTAGGCATTGGCTTCCTTATGGAGCTTCCTGCTGGCAATCACTTCAAGTTGATTGCTTGTACTCTTCACAACAAACTTGTCTGGCCGAAATTCAACTTTGTTTCCTTGCTGGGTTATTTGTTAGTTAGGTAGGAGAGTTGAACTCAAATTGAATAAATGCTAAACATCTCTAATCATGCCATCCTTGTAGTTTAGTAGTGCAGATTTTATACTAAACGTTGATTGTTCAATTGAAATCCATGAAGGATGGTAACAATCAACGTTAAAATCCCCTCATGTTGGCTATGGCTGAAAGCCACCATATTAATTATTAATAAGATATTGGTTATTATACATGATAGATAAATATCCCAAATACACATTGAAGTAGAAAACAAATTGATTATAGAGATTGAACATAATATTTTTGTACCATGTACTCTATAATATATCTGTGCTAACATATCTTTATTTGTGGTGTGATGTAATGTGTGAAATGGATTAGTTAAATTTAACAATGGTAACGATGTTGGTAACATCAAGACATGAACAGTCTACCTAGTCATGTATGTGTGTGTGCATATACATTGTTGCTGGTGTGATATAACGTGTGATGCTAATGGTAAAGGTATAAAATTCAACAGTGGCAATTGTGGCAGCAGTGAAAATCAAGACACCAATGGACTGTGTATGCAAACTGTGAATTGAACTGCCTTCCAGTGGCATGTGCAAACTAGGGCTTGGGTTTTTTTGTTCTTTTCTGTTGCTTTTTCTTTTGGATCCTTTTCTGTTTGATGTTGGGTTTGCCTTTGATCTCAATTTCTCATTACTGCTGAGTGCCAGCTTGGTCATTTTTTGTGTTAATTTTGCTTCTGTGGTTGGTTCTCCCATAGTTTATGAAGGGAGCTTTGATATGCTGTTTGGATTTTGACTTTGCCCTCGAGTTATTTATAAATATATGTAAATAGTTTTTTGATACAGTTTTATAATTTTATTTGATTAGAAAAGAAACAGTCTGACAAGATCTCTTTTTCTGAACATTCTTTCAAATGCAATACAACTTCATTAGATTCAAATATTCTCCATCTGGGTTACTTTTGACAGTGTTTCCAACTATGCCACCGTTAAGAATTACTTTAGTTAGTGTGATTCCTAATACATCTGTATTGATTTTAGGGGCACCATCTTTATTATGGCACATGATTTCTTGAAGATTGACATGCTTATCTGTTGTTACTTGTTTCTAATTGTGAAAGACTAAATTGCGTAAAGTTGTTATACTAATGTCTGTGCTGCACACTTTCTTCACTAAGTTACAAATCATTTCTTCTGATGGAATTCTAATTCTTATCATTGCCTATGTACTGAAGGTTGTTCTTCTCGATAAATTTGCTCTAAATATTTTAGTTTTTTAATTTTTGTGGGATTCAGTCCATGTAGTTTTAATTATCTCAAGATGATGAGTAAGTCATTATGTTGATATCATTTTTCCTTATTTATGTTGGTAAAAATAACAAGGCAAGTGGAGCCACTTTACACACATGCATCTTTAAGCATTTGTTAGTAGGGGGATGAATGGTGAATCCATTAACCTGTTTAGGCTTTGCACCCTCTAGCCGCCTTCCCCATCAGGGTTTTCACCCTCTAGCCTCTTTCACCAATGGGCTTTTCACCAATGGGATTTTCACCATCTAGTTTCTTTCCTTTGAATATGTATCAAATCCAATTGGCTGCATACTAAGGCTCTTCTGCCAGGGTTCTTGAATGAAATTTTTGTCATCAACTGAAGTACAGCCACTCCTTTCTGTTTGCTTGCTATTTTTATTTCCCACATTTTGATCATGCTCAGGTTCAGTCGTAGACACATTTCCTATCCACTAGTATCGGCTGCAAATTTCCCTCTTTCAAAGTTTATTCCCACTGGCTAGTCATCAGTTTTCTCCACCCATCCTGCCTGTACCTTAGCCTTTACGTTTTTTGTTACCAGTCAATGAGTAGTCACATTGATCAGCTAGTTGAAATTCTTGACTGTGGGCTTCTTGGAGGCCACGAGCCTACAACCCTATATTGGTTGAAATTATAGTTGCCGGTTGAATGAAAAGTTTGAAGTCTCATTTCTTCAATTGACAAGCCTTTTAGTTTACACTATTTGTCAAGAAGTTTGCCGCTTCTTCCATTCATTCCTTTTTTTTTTTCTGGGTATGGATTCAAGTCACTTTGATTCTTTGAATTCTGTTAACAGAGCTGCATCAAAATCTACTTTTCTTTTGAATCCATTAGATTTTGATGGTAGTCATGCAAGCCTTTAATTCATTAAATAAATCAGCTGTGTAATGCTGTTGAGTTTCTTGTATGTCATGGTGCGTGCTACTGTAATGTTGTTTTTCGTCTCTGTGGCTTATGGTCCTTGTGTTTCTTCATGAACACTGGTTTACATGCAATGCTAGAGTTTTTTATTTTTTGGAGTCATTTTTCCTTTTAATTTGGAAGGCATGCCTTTTTGTTCAAGGAAAAAACATTTTTTTGATTTGTTGTATCAGCTTAATGCTGGAAAACAACATAGACAAAGATGGCATTAAAAAAATGCACTTCCTGAAGACATCTTGGCTTGATAATTGGAGTCTATAAATAAAAAATCATGTTACTGACATTTTTGTTTGTAGTCTTTCTTGGCTTCAATTTTGGACATGACAATACTTTATATCTTAATGTAAATAATAGTGCAA
>VDFB02257305.1:0-26271 GCA_007258455.2 Sequoia sempervirens | reverse complement strand
ATCTTTGAGCAAACTGTGACCCACTCACTAGGAATCATAGGTTATTTCAAAATACTTTGCATGCATGCCTCATGGTCAATGTATTTGCATTCTAATTTTAAATTAGTGATAGGATAAACAATTAACACATGTTTGATGTAAATATTTAACAAATAGACTAGTGTCTTGTCAAATAGGGCATCAAAGTCACATACATAACAACCAGTAATATAGGAATGATTTAATTCTGATAATAATGGACAACTCTCACAATAACTTGCATCATGGAGCTCACAATTTCTACGACATGACCGCTTACCAAATCCTTTGTAAATTATTGCAAATTTATGGCTCTATTTAAGTATTTGAATTGACTCCTTGTATGAAAGTAGAAATAGAGAAACACATTCAATCAAACATTTGAAGAAGAACAAAGATATCCTTGATATTTCATTCAAAACTTGCAATGAATTTCATAAGGAGAGTACATACATTAGAATTATGGATTTGTTTCAATATCAGTCCTTACTATAAAATCATTTAAGATCATTACATGTATGGCTCAGAGACAAAAAAAGTCACCTACTCTATTCATTAATTTCTTTTCTATACTTGATTATCTACCTAGAAATATTCCCCGACTCAAAACTTAAGACCAGAACCCCTTGCAAATGAGCCATCGATTCATTTTATAGCACAAGGAGCAAACAAGCTTCTAGCTCGAGATGCAATTACATTACAAAATTTTTATTTCAACTTGAATTCTAGTTGCAGTTCAAAATTTCCTACATGTTGATTTAGCAGTAACACATTGAAAATGGGGAAACCAAAATTGTAAAATGCCATCAAAGGGGAAATGTAAAGTGCCACCAAAATTTCCCTTAACCGTCTGGTAAGTGAAGAATTTGATGTGTACAACACAATGAAGACACACAGTGAGCACCACACACCCCAAAAGGTACCATCCACACATTTAGAAAAAGAGCAATCACCACAGAAATTTATCAAACATCACAAAATTTTCCATCCCATACACCATCTTTTCACCGACTACAAGACCTACCACCGCCAACACCCAGTCCATGGTACATGTGCCCACTTTGCATCATCATGAGAGATGGAGAAGAGAACTCAAAGCCCTCTTCATATTTGTCCCTTTTGATCATGAAACCATCTCGTCCACTTGGAGTCTTGACAGCCAATGGCGAGATAGACAATACCTCCATTCCAAGGGTCGAAGCTCGACCCAAGGTCATGAGATACCAGCGATAGCCAAAGTCTGTCTCTGTTTCACTTTCAAATGGGTTGTCTGTGATTTCAATGGGTGAATTATTTTGTCCAAAGGAATTGCTTCCATATCTTACCTTCCTGTAAGCTCCAACAAAAAATTGTGTCAGTCCCTTTCCTTTTTCCTCTATCTTTCTAGGATTAGGTCCCTGGAATTGCAACCTCTTGCTACACCTTGAAGGCACACTCATTAGCTTGTTAACATGAGCCTTGTCCTCCACAAATAAATCATGTTCTAGAATATCATCATGGGGCCTCTAAAAATTTAATCTAGATGATTTTCTAACTAGTCCCACAGAAGTAACTGGTTTGCTCATTTTTAGTGTATGATAGTTTCTCAAGCTCACAATTGAATACTATTCACCTAGCTCCAATTGATAGAGTTTCCAACTACTAAATGCAAATGATACAACTAGTAGTTATTTCATCCTGTACTTATCGAGTGACATGATGATAACAACCATCAATGCTGAGAGAAAACACACACGTGAAATGGTGGAAATTCGTTGGCATGTATATTATCATTGTTTATTTCCCAAGTGCATGGAAATCTGCATATCAAACTTCATGATTACTGGTAATTAAGTCTCCACATGCACGAAGGTAAATTTTATCACTCTTTCAAAGAGCTCATACCATTAATGCTTACTGGTTACAAGACTAAATGACTATCACGTACCTATTTTTCAATTTGGAATGTCATCCATTAATCTTTTTATGAGATGGTAGATCAAATGGCTCACATTAGGTTGATTGTGTTTGAATTTCAATGACTCTTCATTCATTTGTCTCCAACAAATACCATTTTCCCAAATTAGACGACATCTCACTCGTCGGTGGGTTTTACCCATTTACATGTCTTTTCATTTAATACAACTCTCTAGTATAAAATATTGAATCAACCCTTCCCAATCCTTGTTGATAGGAGATTGATTCCTGCTTTTGTTTTGCATCTTTTGGAAGTAATGCAAATATAACATCTAAGGGATCCTTTATCTAAAGTTTGGACAAATGAATGGGATTGTTCATAGCTCTCATATCATGCAAATTTTTTTGTACCCCAAGTAAGATTCACATCATAACATTCCCTTGTGCAACATAAAACTCTTTGCTTCTTTCAAAAAATCAAGATCTCCATCATTATTTTCCATTTCCCCTTATTTTAATGTAATTCTATAATATTTTCTTGGTATATCCATTGGCCAAGATTTTTTTTTCTTTTCTTTATTTTAAATAGGAAAATAAGAAACGTTATACATTCAAAGCATCATAGTGCACCATCAAACATAGGAAACCTTTTGGTATAAATCCATAGTTTTTTGGGTTCCTAATCCATCAAATTTTACTTGATACATGTTCCAATCCTTGTCTTGTTGAAAAGCCACTCAAATTTAAATTTGGGTGATCTGTTGTAGAGGGTTATTACCCACATATTATATCTTTCAGGCAACAATACTGGGTTATTACCCACACATTATATCTTTTGGGAAACAATACTAGGTTATTACCCACACATTATATCTTTCGGGCAACAATACTTCTTTTCAATTTGTTCAGACATGAGTTATACCTCTTCCTTTATTTCCACTTAAACTTGTTTCTACATTATTTGATGTTCATTTTAATTTTCTCCTCCTAATGATGATACATTCTATGATCCCATATTCCATATGCCCACTACTATCTTCATCTCTTCTCTATCATAAGGATCAGACAAGTCTTTATTAAGTTATTCAGAAGTTGATTTGGAGTAAAAAATTCTCCTCATTATGAGTTTCAAGTCATTCTCTTCTTCTATTTCACAAGTAGCTCAGATGGACATAGGGGTTTTATCTAAAATATGTTTTTGAATGTGGCATTTAATCACTTATCTACATTTACTTTATCCTCTCTTTTAAACCAGTATGAAATTGGCTTTTTCAAAATTTTAATTGTAAAGAGCAATTGCAATCCTGATTCTTCCTACATAAAAAACATTCCTAATTATTTCCTATTTGTCACATTCCTTGGTAGAGATGGGTAGGGGAAATATGTAAATAATTAAGATGATAAGGTCGGTCACCTACTGTGCTAACAGGGAAGCATGGTTCTGCGGATTCTACTCCCTTAAGGATAATTAGGAGATGGCACTAGTATAGGCATCCTAATATAATAGAAGTTTGGACATCCATCAAAGCATATGAAAAAAATAATTCATGAAAGAAAAACAAGAGGGTCCTCGTGACTACTCTAGCAAATAGGAATGTGTGATATGGAAGCATGGAATACCAAGATTTTAGGATATGCACAAAACTTATCAATTGAGAAGGTTTAGAAAGTTTTAGGAAAATGCAGTTGGTAAGTGTAAAACTAGATGCAACCGCCTTCATGGTATCCTCCTTGCCTATTCCGAAATGACAACCTTGAATCCATGGGGGAATGCATTTAGTGAGCACTGGGAAAGATGGAATTCATTGGGTTTAGTAGATGGAGGTTCTAACCAAATTAGACCTCCCATCCCATTCCTATAGTGTTTTTGTGAATGGAAATATAGAAGTTCAAATTAGCTCCCAATTGTATTTCTCTGAATTGAGAGTGGGAGCAATGGAAAAAAATCAATAGTTGGAGAGGAACGAATTTTCACCCAGTTCTCTCTACGATATTTGAGAATGTAGCCTTCTTTTTCTATTTTAGATATCACTTGAATTCTATTCATGACAAAAGAATATATATACCTAGGTTGTATGACATATGAGGTAAAATGTACTTTGTCTATGGTTTATTTATGTCTATGATTGAGCTATATGATAATGGTCAAAATATGTCAATGCGAATTAAGAGAATTTCTTGTTGATAAGTAATCAACCTAGCTTCAATGTTAATGGGATGAACTTCTAAGAGATTTTGAGATGGTCATGTTGAATAGTGAATAATAAATTTGGTGTGTTCCAATTCTAGATCTCGATGTCCATAGAAAGAAGTATTATAAGCCAAGGTTGTTAAAGTGGGAACTTGATTGGATTTCCTTCCTTATTGTTAAACATTATTAACTATTGGGAGTCATTTAAAGGAACTCTATTGGGATATGCATTAGTAATTAATAGAACTCTATGGACTATGGATTTCTTTTAGAATAGGTATTGGTAAATGGTGGTACGTTACCTTGTTATTTTTAGTTCTTTCCATAGTTTACCTTCTATATTATTGTTTTGTTTCACTCCCACGAGTAGTGTTATTTGGATGCTATTGAAACCCCTAAGTATAGGAACCTATGTATGTTCATTGAGAAAGATATTGTGAGGAGAACTAATGGGTCTTTGAGCTTGTTTGGCAGTGAGATGTAAGTAGTTCTTGGGTGAAGAATGCTCTTATGACCAGAGACTACAAGGGAGAGATGGGGAATAACTCCAAGGATTGGTGTTTCTCCTAAACTAATTATTTCTCCCTTTTTGATATTCTTCAACTTGAGGATAATTTTTTATTAGATGGTAGTGATCTCACTTTGCAATTAATATGTCCCCACCATAGTACATCTGAGCTAATAAAATAAGAATCTACCATATTAAACCTTATCTACTTTGAGGTTTAAGGTGTATGGTTTTCCAAAGTCTAATCCCAAATTGGATGAAATTGTAGAGTAGGTTCATCTCTAGACCTATTTAGGTAGGTTCAATTGGACTTCTTTATATATTAATATCATTCACCATTCTTACTTCAAAAAAAAAGAAAAGAGAAATATGAAATCAACAATCCTCTAGAAATTTATTGTATAAATGCTGTGGTTTCTGTTTTCCCCTTTTATCAAAAACAATCCTCTAGAAATTTATTGTACAAATCTCATAGGTTGATGTTTAGATAAAAATAAAAAGAGATATTTCTAAAATAGTAAATAAAGAATATTTCTAAAACTAAAAAATAACTTTTTTTGGTTTTGCATTATTCAAACCAGTATTAAGATTTCGTTAAAAAAATTTGTGGCTACTTTTATTGGGCTAGAGATGGAAGGTTCATAGCAAAGAGAAAATAGGTTGATTTTAATGAGAGCCATTGTGATTCCCCATGGGATATAATATGCCACTCAATTTCTTTGAACCAAGTACTGTTGTAACTATCTTTCAACTTCTCATCTATAACTCCAATCATAGGTGTAGCTATGGACGGTGTAGGGTTAACTATGAAAAATGAAAATGAATTATAACTTCGATATAATGATCAATTAAAGTTACACACAAATTCTTTTGAAAAACATGACTAGTTAAATAGAAAACCCAATTTATTTAAACATAAATGATAAAATGTTTGTTAAAATAATGTATTTGTTGGAGTGGGCAGTAGTAAACAATCTATAGAAATGGGAGTTGAAGCTTTCCTCTTTCCGTTTTTAATACTTTGTTGGACTTCATCTAAAGGTGGATTAGCAACTGAAAAATAATGTTGAGAATGTTAAAATAATTTCCCAAATGGTTCATGCAACAAAAAAACTTGAGAAACATAATGAGAATTTCAACTACTCATCGTGGGGGAATCAAATGACCTTGTATCCCAAAGAAGTAATCTTTCCCATAACCATGAAGCTATACAATGTAGTGTTTACGTACAATGATGCATTGGTTGGCTTTGATGGGAAATTGAACACCAATGATAGTTCTTTCCATTTTTTTTTGTATTTGATGACCTAATAATAATAATAAAATGGGATGACATAATAGAAAATTACTTCACCTAATTTCAAGAATAGACTAAGAAACCATCATACAAGATAAAATAAGAATTCTTAACATATCCCATATTCAGTACAATATCAATTAAAAATGATGCAAAAATTACCTTGATGTGAAATTCCACTAGAAGAGAGAGAATAAACACAAATGACCATCGCCGTGCATAGTTTTAGCTAGCATCACCAAGCTCATTATATAAGGGATTAGATTAGTTAACATGCTGTAATGTTAAAAGGGTTAAAAGATAACAATAATATAGGTTTTACATCGTGGAAAATAAGTTGCTTCAAAGAATGAAAATGGATCACGAAGATGGCTGAGTGGTAAGATGCTTGAGCTAGGGCCCGCGTGCCCTAGCTCTTCCGTGCTTCCTGCTGCCTGCGGCTGTGTGCTGCTTCTTTGCTGCGTTCTTGGGGGGTTTTTCCTGTGCTCAGGGGGGTGTGGGTTGGCTTGGGGGCCGAACCCTTGACTGGTGGTGAGAGGGCGGGTTTTTTCTATGTGTTGCTGCGCTTATCATTGTTTGGCGGCTGGTGTCTTGAGATCTGAGACTGGGGGTCTCTTATTGCTCCTCCCTTGGCTGGTGTGGGTGTGTTACCTTGTCCATGGAGAATCAGGGCTGTGTTTTGTCTCAGATTTCCTCTGGGGATTTGGAGATGGGTGAGCCGTCTGCTTCATTGCATGCCAATGGTGAAGATCAGATGGGTAAACCCTTATATAGAGATGGGGTCTCTTCTGCAAAAGGGACGTTTCGAATTAAAAAAGTAAACGGATGTTTGGAAAGATCTGAGGATCGACCTGTTTTGGTTATTCAACCTGAGCAAGTTTCAGAAGATGTTGAGTACTGGGGTAATCATGCCCTTATTTGTAAATTTTTGGGCCTTCGTCTCTCTCTACCGGTGTTGTACTCCTGGGCTCGTCGGGTTTGGAATCCTGAAGGTGAGATGGAGATTATTTTGGCAGCTAATAACTATTTTCTGGTCATCTTCTCTTGCATGTCGGATAGGAATAGGGCTTTTGAAGGAGGCCCTTATTTCTTTAACCAGGTGGGGCTTTTCATCAAGCCTTGGCACATGGGTTTCAACTCTGCTGAAGAGATCCCCTCGCGGGTACCTGTGTGGGTTCGTTTGCCGAGACTTCCTTTGGAATTTTGGAGGGAAGATATCCTTCATTCAATTTCAATGCTTCTTGGAAAACCTGTGGGATCGGCTACACAAACTCAAGATCGTAAGGTAATCTCTTTTGCTCGTATTTGTGTAGAAGTTGATTTAAATAATCGCTACCAGACTCTATGGAAATCCGCATGGGATCCTCTTCTTGGATCCAACAGCTAGATTATGAGACCCTCCCTTTTAGATGCCGAATTTGTCATGAATATGGTCACTTACACCGCAAATGTCCCAAATTTAAACCCTCTGCCTTGGCTGCCTCTGGACCTTCTAGGGGGGACAAGGGGAAGGATCCTGTGCCTAATGAACCTACAGATAACGAGGGCTTTACTCAGGTTAAGGCCCGTAACAAAGGCAAGGGTAAGAAGAGAACTTGGTTGGATAGTCACAATGATGGCACTTTTAATAGATTTGATGTTCTGGAAGATTTGGCCCAGGAGGAAGGTATTCCAGTTGAGCTCTCTTCTGGGGCTAAGGGTATGCATGAAAGCCAGGATGAGGATGCAAAGAAGGTGGATCAGAGTGTTACTTCAGGGGACCTTCTGGTTGATCAGATTGCTCAGGATCTACCGTCTCAGGTTCAGGATATCAGGGATCTCCAGGGGTCACAGACTCCGAAGGGAGCTGTTGTGATGATTCCTGACCCCCCTGCTACTAAGGGGGCCTCAGACTCTGTGAAGGGTAACAAAGCTCCTCCTGTTTTAGGCTTACACCAGAAATCGTTTAAAAAGGGGCCTCTTGACAAACCGTTAAGGGGTGGCAGGAAGACTGATCAAGAGAAGGTCAAGATTATTGGGGATACTTTGGTTGAGTCTGGGTCTGTGAAACCCATTGATTCCCACTTCTCCCTCCCCCGTAAATGATTGTTTTATCATGGAATGTGAGGGGTTTGAACAGCATCCCTAGACAAAAGGTTGTTCGCAGATTAATTGAATCTCAGTCTCCTGATGTAGTTTTTATTCAGGAAACAAAGCTTACAGTGGATGGTTTGGCTAATTGTGCTTCGCATATCTGGCCTCAGGGAAATTGGCAGGGGGTGGGTGCATTGAACAATTCGGGGGGGTTGGCTTGCTTCTGGAATCCGAGGAAAGTTCTCCCATTATGGTGGATTTCTAGTCGGTCTTCTATTTCTCTGGTAGCCTCTTGTTTTGTGACTGGAGAAAGATGCCTCTTATCTAATATTTATGCTCCTACTCATCTTTCTGGTAAGTCAAATCTTTGGGCTCACATCAGTTTCATTCGGGCCTTAGACCCGTTTCTTCCATGGATTATGGCCGGTGATTTTAATGCTGTTACTAGCCTGGATGAGAAACGAGGAGGGTTAGCCAAGCTGGACCCCTCGGCTGATCTTCTCAGGGATATGATTGGTTCCTTGAATCTCATTGATGTGAAGCCTTCCAATGGTGTCTTCACATGGAATAATAGGAGGTGTGGTGCTGAGGCTATCTCGGAAAGACTCGATAGATTTTTGGTTTCCTGCTACTGGATGAACAGTAGGTTGACCACCAGTTCAGAAATTCTTGATTGGAGAGGCTCCGACCATTGGCCTATAAAGCTCTCTGTCACCATGTATGGAGTCACCAAAAACCCTTCTTTCAAATTTTAGTTAATGTGGTTAAGAGATCAGTCCTTGCATGATCTTATGTTGGATTGGTGGTATGAGGGGATGCCTGCGCATGGGACGGCCATGTTTACTTTTTGTAAGAGGCTTCAACATGTGAAGTACAGGCTTAAGAGATGGAATAACCAATGTTTTGGGAACCTCCATGCTCAGAAGATGGCTGCTCAGTCCAAGTTGGATAACATCACTCGTATGATTCGAGACCAAGGGCTAACCTCTGATCTAAGTATAGCGGAGTCCTTGGCTCTTAAGGGTTTAGAAGAGTGGGAGCTTCGGGAGGAGATCTTTTGGAAGCAAAAATCTCGTGTTGATTGGCTTCAGGAAGGGGATAGGAACACTGCATTCTTTCATAATTCGGTTAAGGCTCGGAGGCAAGGGAACTCTATCTCTTCTTTGGTTTCGCCTGAAGGGGCTCATCTCTCTTCTTGTGTTGATATGTCCAAGGCTGCGGTCAATTATTTTTCAAACCTTTTTTCTAGAGAGGATCTTGCAACTTGGAATGAGGAGAGGTCCATCTTGGATTGTATTCCCCACCTGGTCTCGGCTGAGATGAATGGGGCTCTCTTATGTCCTATATTGTTACCTGAATTGGAGAAAGTGGTGTTTAACATGAAAAAAGGTAAGGCTCCCGGCCCAGATGGATTTCCTATTGAGTTCTTCCAAGAGTTCTGGGAAATAATAAAGTTTGATCTCCTCGCGGTGGTTCAAGAATCTCACAAGAACAAAAAGATGCTCAAGGCCATGAATTCCACTTTCTTGGCTCTCATACCTAAGAAGGAGGGGGCTAATCAGCTGGCTCAATTTAGACCTATTGCACTTTGTAATGTTGTTTACAAGATCATCACCAAACTGATTGCGGATAGACTCAAACCACTCCTTGGTTCTCTGATTTCTCCTGAGCAGGGGGTTTTGTTGAAGGAAGACAAATTTTGGATGGTGTTGTGATTGCTATGGAGGCTATTCATTCTATGGCTAACTCTAAGGAGAAGGCTATGTTTATGAAACTTGACATGGCTAAAGCTTATGATCGGGTGAGCTGGGAGTTCTTACAGAAAATTCTCTTGGCTTTTGGCTTCGATGTGGAGTGGGTGAATTGGGTTCTTAGTTGTGTGACCTCATCTTCCTTCTCTGTTCTCATTAATGGGGAACCTTCAGATTTGTTTAGTGCTTCTCGGGGACTTCGGCAAGGGGATCCTTTATCTCCTTATTTATTCATTATCATGGCGGAGGGTCTGGGAAGATTCATTAAATCTCAGGTGAGGCAAGGTCTTATCCAAGGTTGGAGCTGGAACAATTCTCTTCCTTCCTACTCTCATCTTCAGTTTGTGGATGATACTGCATTGATGGGCATGGCTCGAATTAGTGAGGCAGTGAACTTCAGGAGTGCCTTAGACATATATTTGAAGGCTTCAGGTCAGTGCATTAATGATGACAAATCATCCATTTATTTCTTTAATACCCCTCAGCTTATTCAAAGTAGGATTGCTAGGATCCTTAGATTTCAGATTGGTTCTCTTCCCTTGATGTACCTTGGGATCCCTTTGGCTTTGGGATCTCAACGTAGAGATTACTGGCAGGGAATTTTGGAAAAATTCCGGAGTAAGGTTAGTCATTGGACTTTCAGATGGTTATCTGCTACTGGGAGAGTGGTTCTCCTAAAGACTGTGGTGCAATCTCTCCCCATTTACAGGTGTTGTGTGCAGGTTCCCCCTTCCACCTTTGTGAGGGAGTTTGATGCTCTGTCTCAGCAATTCCTTTGGTCTGGCAACCTTCTCTCCTCGAAGTGGAGTTTAGTCAAGTGGGAGTGTGTCTGCAGGCCGAAGCATGCTGGGGGTCTTGGTCTTAGGTCTATGGCTCTTGTTGTCACGGCCTTGGCGGCCAAGCTATACTGGAGATGGTGCAACAATCAGGATCATGACTGGGCCAAAATTCTTGCTCACAAGTATCTTCCTGGTGCTGATAGCCTTGATGTGCCGCGTCTTGCTTTGTTGGGTAAAGGTTCTTGTATTTGGGATACCCTCAAGAAGGGCGCTCAGTTGATTAAGGAGGGTCTCTTCTGGATTTGTAATAGAGGCTCTGATGTGCTATTTTGGCAGGACTCTTGGGATGGCCACCCTCCCATTCTTTCTAGTTTCCCTCAGCTTTGGCCTTTGTGCCATATTTTTTCTGAGGCGGGTTGGACTAAGGTGGAGCATTTTAAAACTGTCAAGCGAATTGGTCAGGCGATGGTGGCTTGTTGGAAGGACCCGCAGGAGTGGCCCATGGGTGGTTCAGAGGAGGATCGTGCTATTCTTATTAGAGTTTTGGAGGGCAGGCTCTGTAGCTCCCTTAACGAGAGGGATGTTTTGGCTTGGAGTCCGAGCCCAAAAGGAAAATTTTCAGTTGCTCAAGGCTATGCTATGCTTGACAAGAATTTACATGGTCCCACTGAGGTGCACTGGTGGAAGAAGGTTTGGGACAACTTTTCTTGGCCCAAATGTAATTTCTTCTTATGGTTGGTTGCTCAGAAGAAGTGCCTCACTTGGGATAATCTACGCAAGCGCGGCTTTCAGGGACCGTCTATCTGCTTCCTTTGTTCGCACAGTGAGGAATGTACCTCTCACTTGTTCTTTCTTTGCCCTTTTTCTAAAGAGATATGGCATAGATGGTGGGAGGCTTGGCATCATGGCTGTATTCATGCTACCTCCCTAATTGATTTTTGGGAATGTCTTGGCAGGTCTCCTGCTAAGACTTCTTTCTTGCAGGTGGCTTGGTCTATTGGGCCTGTTTTGATTCTTTGGAACCTTTGGCTGGAGAGGAACCGTAGAGTTTTTTGTGGTTCTAAAGTGGGAAGTTTGCAATTGTGGAAGAAGATAATTAGTAGGCTCCAGGAGACTATTTCAGCTAAGTGCGATATGACTGATAATATTGATCAGGGTGATCTTGCTGTTGTACAGAACTTGAACTTGGGAGATAATAAAAGGGGAAACAGTGCTGGGAGAAGACCCCGTCATGCTAGACAACGGGTCTGTCGAGAAGGGAGGTGGTCACCTCCCCCTGAGGGGGTCCTTAAGATTAATACTGATGGTTCGTCCCGTGGAAACCCTGGTCATGCTGGGGTCGGGGGTATTGGCAGAGGTAATGATGGTGGTGCGGTCTTTTTCTTTTCTATTTACAAGGGTCAACACTCTAATAATCTGATGGAGGCCCTTGCTATTAAGATTGCCATTGAGCGTGGTTGCTCTTTAGGTTGGAGGAGGATCATTTGTGAGTCTGATTCTCAGATTGTGGTGGATATGCTAAACAACCAGAGGTTGGATGATGTTAGTTGGCAGTTAGCCTCTGTTGTCAGACAGATTTTGAGTCTTTGCAGTCCCTTGGTTTCTGTCTCCTTTTGTCACATCCCTAGAGAATGGAACAGAGTGGCTGATTGTCTGGCGAAGTGGGCCTCTGAGAATGTGGATGGCTGGGATATTAGTGGAAGGGAGGAGTTACCTTCCGATTATCATGAGACCTTAGAGAGGTTATTAGTGGAAGATAGGAATATGTAATGGGGTGGTTGGTTTTTCTGGTGGTGGTCTTGGTTGGTGGGCCTCTGGCCTTTGCTTTGTACTTCGGTTTTGATTGAATAAAATTTTTACCCCTTCCTTTTAAAAAAAAAAAAGAATGTATGCAAAAAATAGACCAAATATTCCCTAATTGCCTTTCCACAACTCTTCGATTGCGCACCAAGATGAGATTGCTAGTTTAATCGTAACCAATTGTTTGGGTGAAATTAGCTTTATTGAGATTTACAATCACTATTTGTGTCATTGACAAAACATCTGTGTGCATTAAACAATTTATAATCTTTTAAACAATTTTTTAAATAATAATATTTTATTTAAATATAATATGCGGGTCGTTTGCATTATACTTTGAATGTAATATCTCAATGCTTGTCATGATATAATGGTTTTGGAAATAGTGTGAAAGGGGGCAAGCAACCTTTACAAAAGGAATGTTTCACTCGACTTTAGCATCTACAAATGGAGGATTTTACTTAAGAGATTTTTGTTTTTACCAAATTTATGTAATAATATTAGGTTTCAACTAAACTAGTTTTAATTTTTTAAATTATGATATGTTATGAATAATATAATAATAATAGTAATCAATTAAATTAGTTTTTTCTTGTGGCTGAAGAAAGTTAAATCTTTAAGTTTGGGATTTTTTTAATATTCAAACTAGCAATTAAATCTAATATATTTAAATTAATATTAATACAATTAATTTAATATTCATTTGGGGCTTTTGTTAATCTTATGGTAATAAATTTTTATCAATTAATTTTTTTTTATCTATATGGTGAAGAAAGTTTAATCTTTAAATTTGGGTTTTTTGTAATATTCAAACTGGCAATTAAATCTATAATATGTATTTAAATTAATATTAGTACAACTAATTTAATATTAATTTGCCATTTTTTTAATCCTAAAGTACTTTTTACTTAAATAACGATATTAATGTATATTATGAAGAATGTAATAACATTAATATTCAATTCCATTTTGATTTTGTTTGAAGGGGAGGTGATTGTGGTGGGGATTCAGAGGATGAGGATGGGTTTTCCTAGGTTTCTGTTGGGTTTTATTTGTGTTTCCTCTTGCTAGGTTTTGAGAAAAGGCGCGTGTGGCTTCTCCTTGACCTTGTTAGGGTTGTTTTGGCTGTTGTTGGGTTGTGTTTCTCTTTGCTAGTCTTTGCCCCCCTGATTGGGTATGGCTACTCCAAGTTGGGGAAAATTTTGGGTTTCTTGGGAAGTTTATTTAATCTTTCTTGTCTCAGGAGTTTCTCTACTATTTTGTGTATATTACTCTTGGAGGGTGCTCCTACTTTGTCTCACTTGAAGGTTGCAGAGTCTCTTTGTACCCATGGTGCTTCTTTGTTCCTTCCATTATTTGTTCCTGCTTGTCGTTTGCTTTGTATCCCTAGCGGTCTTCAATTCTGTTGTGGGTTTGGGTTCTCTATGTTTTGTAAATCCCTTCTGGAATTTTACATCAAAGTTTTGGCTTTCACGTTGAGCTTATTTCCTTCTTTTTCCTACATATAATTTTTTGCTTGTCCTTGGCTTGGCTCTAGCTTCTTGCATAAGTTGTTTGTTTGATAGTCTATCTTTTCTACTTTTTCTAGTGGATGCATGTTTGTTGGACTGTTTGTGTATCTCAGTCTTTCTCATCTCCCATGTTCTTGTCCTCACTTTTTGGTTATAGATTGTTGGCTTTTCTCATAGGCCCTCATGTGCTTGTGGTGCTCTTGGCCTCTTTATGGTTAGAGCTCTATTCTATGAGGTTTTTTCTAGTGGTTGGTTGATTTTTAGACCATTTGTGCTCCTCAGTCTTGGTTTCATGATGGATTTAGTTGTTTTACTACTCATCTCCCCTTTTTGTGTCCTTTCTATGAGGCTAGGGTTTAATGTGTATTTGGCTATTGGGTTCACTTCTTTTGTGTTTGATTTTGCTTTACTCTTTTCCAACATTGGCTGGTTGAGCCTCTATTTAAATTTGCAACCCAACTTTCATATTTTCCAAATTTGTGTTAGGGACATTAGTAAAGTAGTGGTTTGTTGATGTATGTGGTTTTTTGCTTCTTTGTTTGAGCTAAGGTTAATTCCATTTGGTGCTCAGGGTTTCCTAGTGGTGTGTTCTTATTGATTTGGTCTCGAGTGTGATTACTTTCATAGTATTTGTGTTGATAGGGGTTTCTTGAGCATGTTCCTTTGGTGGTGGAATTGGCCCTGCCCTATTTTGAAGTGGCTTTCTTCTTGCTATGGCATAATAAATCTTGGTGTGCTTGAAGTGTTTGTTTTGGATAAGTTGAATTCGGATGGTCTTCTTACTCCTTTTGTGGCTTGTTTACTATTGATCTCTAAGGATGTTACAGTTTCCCTATCTTCACATATTTTGTGTTTGGTGGATCATGGTGTGTTGTTGTTATTCAAGGGTGTTGTGGAATCCTAAGACTCTTACATTTCATTCTTAGCTAAGCTCCATCCAAGGTTCTTTATGATATTCCAAGTGCTTCTATTGGCCATGGTTGCCAAGTTTTCTCTCTCGACTTGAAATTTTGCGATCTTCCTTGCTCTATAGTTTTTGTCTCCTATTGAGGTGGAGATAGGTTCTAAGAGTGCAATGGGTTGCTCATGATTTTTTAGTAGGTTTTCTCCCTTGCAGATCCCATTGAGACGAAGGCCACTCCTATAGAGGTGGAGTTCGGATATGCTAGAGAGTTTTTGTTGTTGTGGCCAAGGCAATCTTAATGACTTATCCTACAGAGGTGGAAAGGTAAGTTGGTTGATGGATGTTCTATGCCCTATTAGTATTGTTGTTGTTTTTGGCTCTAAAATTTATTTATCTATGCCATAGGTTTGTTGTAAGATGGATGTCTTAAGAAATGTTGATGGCATTGACTCTACTATAAATGTTAATCTTTTGGTGGATGGGGTTTTGAGTCCCATTAATATTGCATGTATAGGAGTATGAGTTATCTTTTCCACCCTTAGGGTGGTTGTTGTTGAAGATTGTTGCGTTACAGCTTTGTGGGTGGCCTATTGATCTATTTAACTTGCCACGAGGCCTATTTTACTTGTGGTTGCATTGGATTTTAGGTCCCATTGTGGGTTTAAAATCCCTTTGAAACTTTCATGTAATGGGTTGATGGTTGGATAGTCTTGTCCACCCTTGGGATGGCTGTTGTTGTTGGCTACTAGATTACAGCTTGTTGTGGTTGGGTTGCTAGTATTTTTAGCTTTGTGGGTGGCCTTTAGGCTTGTTTTGTTGGCTTGGAGCCTATTCTATCTCAAATTTTTGGTTGTTATATTGGATGTGAGACATTTTTCTTCTTGTTGTATAGGGTTAGGGCCCTTTAACCCTACTTTCTTAATAAAAAAACATTAGTATTCAATTAAATTAGTTTTTTTAGTTTAAATAAATCCAAAATATTACAAATCTTTATTTCCAATCAAAACTTACTAAGATTACAATTGAAACTAAAATAAATTATAATAATATATATATCTCTATCCCTATCACTCTCTTTCTATATCTCTAAAATTGTCTATTCTCTCTTTATTTTTCTCACTCTCCCTCCCTCTCTATCTATTTATATTTATCTCTTCCTCTCTATATCTATCTATATATCTTTCCTTCCCTATCTCTATCTCTATTTATCTCTATCTCTTTCTTATTTACTCAATCTCTCCCTCCATCTATTTATATATATCCCTCTCTACCTCTATATATCACAATCCATCTCTTTGAAATTCTATGGAGAGAGAATTGTAAGGAAAATCAGATGCGGAAACAATTCTCCTAATGTCAATACCTCAGAGAAGAATTTAGATATACTTTTAATTTTTCAATTACAGTTCAACTAAGATGCTCTATGAAGTAAATAACAGAAACAGAGTATTTGATAATCACACATGAACACCAGATATACATGGGAAAACCCTTACGGGAGAAAAACCCACCACACCAAGAGAAATCACTTTCTATTACAGTAATGGAGATTACATACAAATGTCAGACTTATCTTTCTAGTGTCTGTTTACAACAACATTCACCATGAACAATCTTGTACAAGGAACCTTCAAATTACAGTTATTACAGATTAGATTACATTTACTGATCATACAACCACCCAGCAATCTGTTGATCCAACCAACCGATCATAATCTGCAATCACACAGTATATCCATGTCGTTCCATGTCCGTCGAGCTTCCTCACAGAACTGTCACAACGAACAATCTTTCAACTATTCAGATTTGACTTCTCCTATTGGTCCATGAGACTCTACCATAGATGGTCACAAACGGTCAGAGATTCAGCTTTGTTGGCATCTTAATGAGACACTACCGTCTCCCCATGCCCAAAAGCTTCATATCAATGTCGCCAAGAGTTATCGTTATCACTAGGATGTTCCATAGAGCTTACAACTTGTATCGGCTTCAGTTTTCCTTTCAGCAAGACTATTGCTCTCACCAAGACATCCCAACGAGCCTTCTTTTGTTACACCAAGCTCAGGAGACTATCGCTCATCTTTTGCCATGTCGCCAAGACATATCGCTTTCACTGAGACGTCATACCAAAGCTCCACAAGTCACATAGATGTGAGTGTTCTCATCGGCCAAACAATCAGCTTTCGCCGAGACATCATACCGAGTCACCATAGGTTATACCGAAGTCGTATGTTATACCAAGCTCCAAAGAATAGTTGGCAAGACATTCCACTTGCAAAGTCCTTCCACCGAGTCTCCTTACGTTACATCGAAACATCCATTAGTCAGTGAGACTTAACACCTTCGCCAAGAGTTCTTATCGAACACATATATGTTACACTGAAGACCTCTCATCATCGGCGAGACTCACCAAAGTCAATGGGACTTCTTATCGAAACTATCATTGTTACTCCAATGAACCCAAATGCATTCTTGTCGGCAAGACTTTAACTATTCGCTAAGACATCTTACTGAACAAAGCCTTTCGGCCAGAGGTCTTCCCGATATATGATTGAATGGCCTATCGGCCAGAGATCTTCATAGGCACTAAGAGGTCACACCAAAAGCAACCTGTCATAGTGACATGATCCTTCGGTGAGACAATTACTAGGTCATAGTGACCTATACAAAACACGATGTTCCAAACTGCTACCCGGTCAGACATAAGAACTATCACACTGACTTGGCTCCAACAGATGTTTTAGCCTGTGATGATTGAGGCACATATTTTTCCAAAAATCTCCCACTTGAAGAAGATCACATAGGCACCTCCAGAGCACAACATAAATTACTAAAAATCATGGGAACTAAGGCCCATCGAACTGGCACACCACCTGAACTTGTCTGTGCTCAGTGGCTTCATCAATGAATCTACAACATTCTCCTATCAACCTTCTCCAAACTGACCTTTCCATCCTCCACCATATCTTGTACATGTACATCTCCAGAGTATCAACCTTCTCCAAACTGACCTTTCCATTCTCCACCATATCTTGTACAAAGTGGTAATGTACATCAATATGTTTTGTCCTGGCATGGAAAGTTGGATTCTTTGCTAGAAAAATTGCACTCTGACTGTAACAGAAATTAGTTATTTCCCCTACATCAAAACCAATGTTAGAACACAAATTTTTCAACCAAACTAATTTTTTACAAGCATGAGTAGCTTCCATGTATTTAGCCTCCGTAGTGGACAAAGCAATTACAGCCTGCCGCTTACTCATCCAACTCACTGCACCACCATTCAACATGAAAATATATCCACTGGTGGACCTCCTGCTGTCAATGTCCCCTACCCAATCAGAATCTACATATCCACGAATGTTGAGAGTCCTCTGTGATTCAACCAAGTCCCCATGGTAACACAAATCAAAATATAAAGTTCCCTTCAAATATCTAAACACTCTCTTCACAACATCCCAATGCGTTCTTCCTGGAATAGCCATAAATGGACTAAGAACTCCCACTACTTGGGTAATGTCTAGCCTTGTACAGACCATTGCATACATGAGACTTCCAACCACACTAGCATAGGGTACATTGGTCATGTCCTCCTCTCAGTAGGAGATTTTGGACAGTCCTCAACAGATAGCTTCGTTCCCTGCAAGACTGGAACCACTAGCTGTTTGCAATCATTCATACAAAATCTCTCAAGAACAGTCCTGATATACTTACTCTGACTAAACCATAGTTTTCTATTCTTCCTGTCCCTGGTTATCTCCATCCCCAGATATATACTTGCTGCACCAAAAGATCTTCATTTTGAAACTAAAAACTGAGACTTAAGATCATAAATCATTAGCTTACTATTTCCTATGAACAACATGTCATCAACATAGAGGCAAAAAACAACTCGATCACTTTCAGCTTTTAATATACGTAGTGATTAGATTTTGATCTCACAAATCCCAAGGACAATACAAAGTATCAAATTTCTGGTACCACATCTCTAGGTGACTGCTTTAACCCATACAAAGACTTCTTTAATTTGCATACCAATTTTTCTTTTCCTTTCTCAACAAAGTGCTCAGGCTGGGACATATAGATTTCTTCTTCAAGATCACCATGAAGAAATGTTGTCTTCACATCCATCTGTTCAACCTCTAAGTCATACGCTGTTGCAAGTGACAAAAGAAATTTGATGGATGTCAGCTTTGCTACAGGAGAAAATATTTCTCCATAATCGATTCCCTCTACCTGCAAATAACCCTTTGCAACCAGTCTCGCCTTGTACTTTTCTACACTGCCATCTAGACCAATTTTCTTCTTAAATACCCATTTGCAGCCAACAACCTTTCTACCTTTAGGCAAGGGCACCCAACTCTAGGTTTCATTCTTTTCTAGTGATGCCATCTCTTCATTCATAGCTTCCAACCAAGAGTCTGAATTAGACATTTTAAATGCCTCCTTTATAGTCCTAGGCTCATCAGTGCTAAAAATTAAAGAATAGGCACAAGTATAATCAATCAAAGAGAACCCATACCTATCTGGTTGTTTTCTTCCACGGGTTGACCTCCTCACTTGCTGAGGCTGAGGCTAAGGTTCTTCTTCTTCTTTAGAACTATTAGAACTACTTGAGCTCTCCTCAGTTTTAGGTACATTTTGAATTTTCAATTCCTCTTTCTCTAGTGTAGGAGCAATTAATGCTACATCCTTATTGTTTTCTTACTTTGTCTCTCACTGCAGAACCAAAGTGGAAGGTTTCAGCTCACAAAAGCTTACACTTTTGTTGTATACAACCTTCTCTATATCAGGATTCCAAAGCTTGTATCATTTTATGACAACACTATAGCCAATAAAAATACATTTAACAGCCTTGTTCTCTAGTTTAGATCTTTTCACATCCGGCACATGAGCATATGCCTCACAGCCAAAAACACAAACATGTCTAAGAGAGGGCTTCTTACCAGACCATGCTTCCAAAGGTGTTTTCTCAACAAGAGCAGAATTTGGAGAACGATTAATTAGGTAACATGCAGTATATATAGCCTTAGCCCAAAACTTCTCCTCCAAGCCCTCTCTTAGACATGTTTGACGTAGGATCTTGGTCCTAGGGTCTTGGACAACCTCCTTGATCTTTTTCATCCTATCCCATAAGCATTGGTGCACTTAGACCCCTCTTTACATATATTTGTCTACTTTAGTGTGAGTTTGCACTTGTACTCCTCCTCTCACTAAAGTGGGGGCTAAATGTAGTATAGAAAAATGTATCCCTATATATATTTTCTCACTTGTTTGTGCCTTCCTAATTAAAATGAACTTAATAATGCCTTAATTTAGTGTTGTAAAATTTCACTCTTATTTGGACCCCCTTAATTAAAATGTACTTAATTGTGCTTTCTTTGTGTATTGCAAAATGTATTTATTTACAATTTCACACTTATTTAAGTCTCCTTTAATTAATAGAGCTTAATTATGCCTTAATAAGCCATTTAATTCATTTACCAATCCCATTTTATTACATTTTCCGAAGAGGAAACCCAACATTCATTAATGGCTTAACATAACACTTTAGCTTGAGCAATGTGTGTCCTAGGTTAAGGGACGAGGATCCATTCACCCATGGGTGAATAGGTCCTCCATTAGATGTAGGACCTAAATTCAAATTATGTTTTTGGTAGTATTTTAACATATTCAAATGTATATTTCAAAATCAGCTTGTGATATTTGAATTTTGGGAAATCAATGCTACATATCTATAAATATAAGGTTATTTCACTATGTTTCACCTAGCAATTTTTAAGTGAGCATTACTATAGTAAATTTGATGATCAAGAGCATTTTCAAAGGAAAATTAATTGAATATTTATTGCAACAATCAAGATCCAATTGTCATGTCAAAGTCTTCTTGCATCATGGATGCTATTGTAGCTAATAGGATGATGCAGGTTTCATGATCCATTCAAGCATTCAAAGAATTATTTCAAGTCATGATTTATTCAAGATCCACACCATTGAAACAATTTCATGCAAGTTACAGATCTACACTCCAAGGTTTATGAAAGGGTTTGTTGAATGGTAACATAGATTTGTTCATTCTTCATTCCCTCTTTCATGTTTAATTTCATTTCAAGGTTTGATTACCAAAATAGGGTTTGACCAAGGAAAAACACATTCACCAAAAAAAAAACCTTTTCCCCTCTTGATTTGTGATTGTAGATTTAGGTAGAAGAAATCTTGAAGACTCTTTGAAGAGAAAAATTGAAGAATTTGTCAAAGTTGCATTTGTTGTCACCTTTGTTTTCATCCCATGAAAACTCGGATCCTAAATTAATTTTTGATTGTTTGAATATGAAACCCAAAGAATATGGAAGTATAGACATAGGAGCAGAGGACCCATAAACCAATTTTGAAAATCCCTACAATGGACCCATTTTCCATAGGTCAAATGATTCCTCAAACAACTTCTAAAAATAGTGTTTTTTGAGAGGTACACAACATTTTACATTCCTGGATCTACCAGAAGCTTTATTGTTTATGTTAGTATTATGTTTCATCTACAAAACCATTTTTTACATATCTTAAATGATTAAATTTAGTATTTTAAATCTTTCTCCCATAATCCATATTCAGTCATTCTTGTCAAGACACTTTGGGCAAGAACATGACACTTTGCGACTATTTTTGAGATTAGTTTTAAGTGTCCTCCACTCATCTAATTTGTGTGAAATAAATTGTGTCTAGTAGATCTATGTTTGAAGTAATTAGAGTTGGTCATTTTAGATTTAAGTTGATTTACTTTTTTAGTGTCTCTCCCAAAAGAGTTGTTTAGTCTACATACACAAATAAAGGAAATTGCAAGATTCCTCAAAGAATTCACTCACTAAAGGGTTGGAACTATATTTTAACTTGAGGAATATCATTGAGAAGAATAGGTAGGTTCATTCACCCCATTTTTCTCTTTTTATTTATAGTAAGTTTTGTGAAATATTGCAAATTTAGTATAAAAACCTGTGTTTGAACCTTACCCTATTTTTCTATGTTTCAGATCTTATATCTTATTATTTTTCTCTTTTTATTTATAGTAATTTTTGTGAAATATATTGGTATTTAGATTCAAAGTTTTCTAATCATAGGTTATGGAATAATGAGATATTTTATATGATAAAAGTTTCAAAACCAAGATAAATTTTGGTGATAAAAAAATACTTGGAAGTTGATTCAAAAGTAGCTATAAAGGTGAATACTAGAGAGGGAAAGAAAAATATTGATGAAATTTATTACACTTCAAAGTTATTAAAGATTTCACTAAGTGTTGGATGATTGTGTGAAAAGAATGACAAATTGGTCTTTAATGATGAGACATACACAATCTATGGCAAGAATCATAAAAATAAGGTTGGTATAGTTGCACCTATTGTCACCCCATTTTATTGTGTCTCATTTTTCCTTGTTTCTTTTACTCTACTCTTTTTCTTCACTTTCCCATTATCAATAACTAATTTGAGGAATCCTAAATAGTGACCAACCAAAAGTATAGAGAAATTTTGATAGCTTAAAAATATTTATGATGGAGAGGTAGAAGACAAAGAGTGGGAAGAGGATGGGGGAAATTTGAAATCCTCTATAGAGGTTGTCTGAGGAAGATTCTAATGTAGATGGAGGTCCCTTTTTGTGTGTTGTTGCTATGGTCAGATGTTTGTGGTGGGAAGAGTTGGATTCCTTCAATGGAAGCCTTTTTGTTGGCTTTACAAGCTCTTTGGTGCTATGTTTTGGAGTTGTTGATGGGTTGAATGGCATTTATTGGTTGATCACTAAGTCTTTCTTGTTGATTCCTGTGGTTGATAATTGTCATTCTTTACTATTTCAGAGGAGTGACTGTGTTATTTTGGTTTCTTTCATTCTTGCAAAAGTGGAGGAGGAAATTTTACAGGATGAGGTAGATGGTTTTGGTTCTCTGTTTCCTTCTGCAGTGGTTGAGAGGCCTTAGTGGGTGCAACTAGGTGGTTGTGGTGGAGTCTCTGAGATATATGGTCGCTTTCTTTGGTGGCTTCCTAGCTTAGCTAGGGGAGTTTTTGTATTATTTAAGCTTGAGATATGGTTAACTCTTCTCTTTATTTGGTTGTAGCTTATCCACTTATGTATTGGCCTCAGGTTTGTGGGGGCTTTGTTGGCTATGGGGTTCGTAAACTATCTAGTGTAGTTTTCTCTCTAGTTTTGGATTTTCCTTTGGAAGTATGTCATCTTATCTTAGTATTTCTTCCTGCAACATCTAAGGTGTGTTGGAGTTAGTGGAGCTTTACATCCGCCATTTTTCTTTTTTGTTGTTGAATCTCATACCTTGAGGATTCAAAAGTTAAATCTATCTAAAGGGGAATTTGCTTCCTTTGTTTCTTGTCTGGTGTTGATGACTAGGCGGTGATTAAAGTTTTTTATGTTGACCAAATTAATTTTGTTGTTAAAGGGAACCTCTACTACTCCTTCCTCTGTTGTGTTTTCTCTCTTCCTACTTCCTCAATTATTATTTTCCATTTGAGGTGTAGACCCATCCTATTGAGAGAATGTGGAGTCTTTGTCTGCTCTTCCTATAGAGGTGTTGTATTCTCTTATTGAGGTGGAGAATTTTTAAGCAGATGAGATGGTTTTGATGCTAGGGAGTTGTTTCCCTTTTTTTGTTCTATACTCTTCCCTCCTATTGAGGTGGAGGTCGAGAATGGTGATGGGATCCTATATTTCTTTCTTAAGGCAATGAAAAGATGTTGTGATCTTGTTGCTACTTGGCCAAGATTATCTTACGAAATGTTCTTTGTTCTAATAGGGTTTTGGGTCCCTATAAAACTTGGTTGTAAATTGGTTTTTGGGACCCTTCAAAACTTTTTTGGTGTAGTTTTCTTTTCTTAGTCTTTCTCTCTTGACTACTTTTGTTAAGCTACTAGTTGGATTTGTTATACTTTTTGGTAACATCCTGTGTTATGATAAGGTTTTAGGACTCTTCAAAACCTACTTGTAAAGGGCTTTAGGTTTCTTCAAAACCTTTTTAACCTTAATAAAAAAAATCACATGTTTAACATGTAGGGTAATACAAAATAATGTAGACAACTATAGTCAACAACATACATGCATTTAAAAATGCACTTGTTTGAATGGTTTAGTGAACTAATATCAATTTTTTTTATTGACTTATAAATTAAAAAATGATGATTTGTTTAAATAAAAACCTTCTTCAAATAGACTTTGATCACATGCTTGACATCACTTATCAAATAGAAATCCATTCTATCAAGGGTATTAACTAATAAGAATTTATCCATCACATTCTGATAGTTATCTAAGTTATTTTTTAAACTCCACTAAGCCATATGTACTATTAGATCCTAGTGATAAAGAAAAAAAAGGGTTGCAAGGACTTATACTTAGAAATTAATCTTACAAGTTACAAGATCAACATCATGGATTATTCCATTTCTCAAGAAATTGTGTTTGACATTGAGGAGCATGGATTCAATCCACAACAACAACTATTACAATTGCAAAAAAAGATCATATCATAAGAAATGTTTGTTGGGTGAAAATGACTAAATTTTGTATAACATTAACACTTATTTGTTTGTCATAATTCCTCAAGCTAAGTGGTTGATCCTTTTTAATGTAATTTTTCAATATTCATATATTTCCATTATCAAATTTCAATTGAGTATTTAAATTTAGGTTAATTGTGATTTTATTTATATACATTTATTTAATTACCCTAGATTTATGTAAATGTGATTTTATTACATTGTTTTTGATATAGGGAAAAATAGATTTTGAAGGGACCCATAACCCTTTAACAAGAAAGAGCAAGGCTATAGAAAAGATAGCAAGCAACCAGCGAAAAAGACCGGCTCCCAAACAAGACCAGTTAAGATTTACATTTAACATTTTTCTTGTGGGAGTGGAGAGGATTTGTATTTTTTGCCCTTAACTATGATCGAGCCATCTTCCACCTGCGCCGCCTTACCATGGCGTCATGAAAGCCAACAACCAAAGTATTAGGGGTTATATTTTCATTCCTTTGCACAAATAAGGACTTTTTTGAAGAGCCACCAGAAAGGGAAGTTGAGGCACATTCCCCTGAAATGGCAATCGTTGGCTTAATAGGGGTTGCCTTAGCAACCCCGCCATTTGAGACGACTGGAGGGGGCGTTCCAATACCCAGAGATACAAAAGCAGCCACCTCACAAACATTAGGGGTTTCAACAAGATGTTCAGTTTCAGTAACCCCACCATAAGAGACATCCGAAGGGGAAACTTCACGAGCTTGTGTTTCCGAGGCAACCACCTCAGAAAAGCTCCTATTTTGATCAGCATTCTTCTCAACTGTATAATGTTGTTGAGAGGCACCTTTCCACCAAGAAGTTGAAGCATTTTTCTTGAAACCACATCGTGCAACAAAGTAACCTATTTTAAAGCATCTTCTATAGCAGAAGGGAATCCCTTCATAGTCCAAGGACTGTATCCAAGAACCCTTTGAAGTTTTGATTAAGATTTCAATAGGCAGCCCTTTTGAAACATCCATATCAACCAAAATTTGTGCAAAGGTGGAATGAAGTATGTTAGAAGTAGCAGCATCAACCAACAAGAAACCACCTAGGGAATCGCCCACTTCTTCCATAACCGTTAGAGTAAATTATAAAATAACCGTTAGGGTAAATATTAATAAATAAAACTTAAATATTTCTAAAGTAAGTTTTGAAAAACACTCTTTAGTAAATAAAAGAACTATAGAATAATTCTTAAGTAGAAAAGAAAAAAATCTATAAGTAAATAAAAATAACTCCAAATTTATATCTACATTTTTTTATAGATGTATTCAAGAGAGTATATATAAACCTATGTGTATAGATATACAAACTTCTATATTTAGTCATATAAAAGTTAAATAGAAGTTTGGAGAAGAACATTTATGCACATATTTTAAATAGATTTTGCTAAAAATAGGTATACTAATTTCATTACAAATATATTCATCCATTCAAATTCAAAACCAAACATCATATTTAATGTATTTAAATTTTACAAATCAATTCTATATTTATTGTTTGTCCCTTATTTGTAATTAATTTATCAATAGAAAGGCTACAATTATCATTTCCTATGAACAGCTCAATTTGACAAAATAATCAATAATACTTTTACACCTTATTTGTATTAAAAATAAATAATCTTTATTTATTGTTAAAATTAATAACATTTTATACAATTGAACCATAACTTGCATTAAATGTTTTTTTAATATGAAGGAAAAAAAAAATGTTAAAACAACTGATTACAAAGTAGGATTGTCAGTCTTAAAAAGCATTTGAGCACACCAATTCCAAAAAATCTTGAAAATTCAAAAAAAAAATCCGAATACACCAATCCCAAAAAATCTTGAAAATTTCAAAATAGGACTGTCAGTCTTAAAGAAAAAAATCTGAATACACCAATTCCAAAAAATCTTGATAATCCAGATATGAAGGATAATGAGTACAAGAAGAGGAACCCTTCAAACCTAACTACAAGATATAAACCCTTATTACCCT
>VDFB02257302.1:0-16981 GCA_007258455.2 Sequoia sempervirens | reverse complement strand
TATGGTTCCTATTGCTTATAAGTTTTCTCCAAAATTCTTAATTTTTCTATATATTACCAGTTTGACACTAATTCACCTAATTTATTGCATTAACCTTAAAACTATTGCACCTCACACAAAAATTGATTAAAATACCACCCAACCTACATGGCTCTCCCTTGGGAACAATAGCCAAATAATGTGTCTTGTCTAAACTTTGTGAAATTACCAAATTTCCTTCTCAACATGTTTCCTTTCACCACTTTACCCTCTCCTGAGATGTTTCCTAAACCAAAAATTTGTTACCTATCCTCTTTCTAATGTTCCAAAATTTTAAAAAACGGTTACAGTGTCATAGCAACCTCATTGCCATTCAGTTGCTCACACATATAACACTAAATGTTTTGTAACTATTAGAGGTCCAAACCAACCTAAACCTATTAGGCACATTAAAAAGTTTGCAAAATAACTTACTAAAAATAATAATATTGATCAAAGTGTGCTACAAGAACCAAATAGAATTGATAACACACACAACACTCTAAATAACAAAAAACAACAAAGAAAACGAAAATCACCTCCACTTCTATTCCATTTCCTCAACTTTATCTTCCCCCTATCCCATTTTTGTCAACATGTGGGGAAAAAGTGCAATCTTGTTGAGCAGTTTTATAATCCTCTAGAGCTAAGATCTCTCTTTGGGACTTAATTCAAACCTTACCTACATACCATGGAATGCTTTAAGAGGCCTTACAGAAAATAGTGGTGCCACCTTTTGTTAGATTGAATGATGCAACCTTTTTTGATTTTATGCATGCAACAAATATGGATATTGTGTTCCCTTAACATGAACTACCTCCCCTAAAAATTCAACAACAATAAGATCAAGGTAGGACCTACTTGTTTCCCTACCCCTATCCATATTAATAGTCCTCTTTCATATAATATTATTGGTAGATTGTGGATTCATGCCATGAGGGGAGTCTCGTATATTCTTCATCATGAAGTGATGTTTTAATGTGCTAACAAGGTCAACATGATTAAACAATATCCAAAGATCAAAATTTGTTTACAATCCAAATCTAGGCGTCAACCTTCTATTTCTAAATATCTTAGTACTTTCATTCCATCTTCAAAAGTTGGATTAGTACATCTTAATGATAATGACACCAATGGTAGAAAATCACCTACGACTGTACTCTTTGGTGATGATTGGGGTTCATTATATTTCACACCTTCTATAATTGGGGAGTATAAAATCTCATCGTCAAAGCCTAAATAGCCAAAGGTTGTTTTGGTGGAATATGCAAAATATTTTCCTTCCTCTTCCCAAATAGCTAATCTCTATACTACAAATAATGTTCTCAATAATGCCTTATCTTCAAATACATGTTTTGCTAATGATTGGGGTTCATTACATTTTACTATCTCCTTTGGTGGAGAGTATACATTGCTGCAATCTAAACCTAAGGAATCTTGTGTTTTATTTGTATAATCTTCTAAACATGTCAAACCTACTATTCCTACATAAAAAAATCCACAATAATCATCATTCTATGATGGAAACTTGGGCTCTTTAGCTTTCATCCCTCATCCATTGGAAATATCTAACAATGATCCTCCTCCCCCTTCCATTTCAATGCTTAAAAAGGATCCATATTATTGCAAAAAATCAATTCTTCTCATGTCAATACAAGTATTCCTTTTCAAAAACTAACGATACTTATCATTTAGATAAGACTTCTCATCCTCCATTTGAGTTGAAAACACATTATTTAGCTAGATTCAAAATTCTCTTTGAACTTTGATACAATGAAAACATGGAACAAGGAGTTAAGAATCTCGAGAATATTACACTACACCTTATTAAAATAGGCTTAGGTTTCCAAGGTCTTCCTTTTTCTATATCTAATCCCCCATCATGTAATGTATTTATGACTACTTTTGGTGAGCAAGAAGACTTTTCTTCACAAGAGAAAGGATTGCAACATGATCCTTATCCAAATAATCAATAAAAGATGTATTATTTATTTAAGGCTCAGAGGTAAAAATATCCCTCCATAAAATCTGTTTGGATGGCCATGGAAATCCTTGAAGATATCTCTCATTTCCTCTGTGCTATTTTTAGCTTTTCTATCTTTAAAGTGATTAAATTATTTATGCTAATCAAATTATTTTTGTTAAAACTATTTTATTTAGTGATAATTAAATGATTACATAATTATATTTAGTATTCTTATTATTATTCCTCATGCATAATTTTAATGGTATTCACTCTATGCATGATGATTGTATGACATCTTCATAAAGGACCCAAAGATATACGCCATTGTATTGATTCAAACTTTTTAGAAGGTTCTAATGGAATATATGCTACTAAGTTGAAAGGTTATTCTTTGAAGGTTGCATCGAATTGGACTATTGTGTGCCTATCATGCTTGTTAATATATCGTGGTTGAGTGATAATGACTATTATTTGTGATATTTATAATGAATATGGATTATATTACACATGCATAAGGATACAATGGCATATATTGGCTATTTTATCTATTTTAAACTGATTATACAATATTGAATTGTATTGGTTATTTTCAAAGGTTCTAATGGATATTATGCCACTAAGTTGTATGGGTTTTTTTAAATTTTACATCAAAATGAAAAGGATTGTCTAGTGTTCATTTCAATACCCCATCGATGAGTGAAATTGACTCCTATGTATAGATTTTCTCTTTTAACATGACATACATGGTGTGCATAAGGATATAATGGCATATGATTCCTCGCAGCTTCCTAATTTTTAAAGTTATTAAATTTTTGTGATTAGACTAAATTCGTGAAGGGCCCATACCCATTTACGAAGAAGCCATTGAGACAAAAGAGGGGTGACTTTAAACATAAAATGAGATAGTTGTAAAAAAAGAGAGAGAATCAGTTGTAGTGAGTGTGGAAGGAAAAAAAACTAGCCATGATTTTTATTGGAGCTTGGTATCGGTAATAGGGACTAGGTTTATCCCAGAATAGTGGTTTACACTTTTTGGAACATCTTGATTTTTGCTAAAATCAAATATTTTTAGAAAATATAATGACTTAAGGGTATGTGCAGGATCATGATGGGCCAAAAAGTGGCAATATGATGGGTATGTGGCTGATGACTATTTTTTTACCCAAAATTGATGAAATGAAAAGGGTTTTTAAAGCAGATTCTCAGCTTTCCAACAATATAAATTATACTTTACTTTGAATTTAATAAGTAATTATTATTTATTTTCTGTTCAATTTATGACTAAAGTCCGATTGATAGGCTGATTGAAAAACATCTATAGCTTTCAAACGGTATCATTTTTTGAATCCAAAACATGCGTCACATTCTATGCTTTGCATACTATAGGTTAAAAAAGTAGGAATTTCATGAAGTTTTGACCAAGTTAAGGTGGTCAGAAATACGAGTCTTTATATTTTTTAGAAAGTTGTAATAAAAAATTCATAATTAATTATTTACATGGAAAAAAATTAAAATTATGCATCACATTGGGGCATAAGGTCCTCTACTTATATCTAAAATATTATTAAAAATATTATCATTTATTGTGGTTAGGGTGGTTTGCGAGACACCTACTTCTTATTTTTTCCCTAAAATTTAAGTACCAACTTTGCATTGAAATTTCAAATTTTCCAAATAAATTTTTTTTTTTAAAACAAACCTAGTAGTTTAGAAACTACATTCAATTTCTACAGATTCTATTCTTACATATTTTTGAAATAATATAGATAACTTATTCAAATTTTAATGTCAAGTTTCCTAACTCTGATTTTTCTGAATTTTTTGCCACTTAAGGGCCTGATTTTTCCATGATGATCTTGCACATACCTTTAAGCCTTGAAAAGTTTCATTTAAAGGATTCAAGTTGTAGAGGGTTTGATCAAACCACATTAGATCAAATCCCCTCACCAAAAATCAAGCTCTCTATTATGCACATGTGGAGAAATAGCAGATTATAAAAAAATAAGGAAAAATATCTATGCACTGTATATTGGTGTCCTTGATCCAACAAAAAAATAAAATTGATTTTTGATATAGAAAAAAAAATTTGTTTTAGCAAGTAAACCTATGTCTGAATTGTAACTGGTTCGAATATAAAACTTATTTAAGAAAAAAGTATTCAATTAAATCCTATGAGACCAATTACATGCACTAGATATCATAGTCACAAATCTAAATTAGAAAAAAAATAGAATTTTATCCTTCATAGAAAAAATTTATGTGTTAGCAAGTACACGTCACTCTCTAAAAACAGTGTTTACTATGAAAAACCAGTTTTCAAAGGAAATGGAAAAAGAAATACAATTTGATTCAAAAAATTTAAATAGTTTTATAATCTACAGACAAAATGTCAAAAACCACTAGTTTCCATCATCTTCAAATTTCTCATTGTTTAGCAGCTATAGGTGCGGAAAATTGAAGATTTAGTTTAAAAAATTTGGCTCTCAATGCCCAGTTTGGCCAAAAATTGTAAACCAGTATTGTGGGGTCACCCACCAACTAAAGAGAAACACAGGCAACAACAACAAAGAAAACCAACTTTGCAAACACAAGACTCTTGAGATAGGGGAAAACAACAAAAGACTATAGCTTAAAACTCTAAACTGAGGGCAACAACCCCCTTTTTACAACTCCAACTATTTTGACACAACCGAAAGTGCCAAACCACTCTTGCAATTCTCCACCTCAATAGGAGTGTAATGACGGAAATTGTACTCCCTTTTTGGAGATGGTGGAATTTATCATTTAATCTCGACCTATTTTAGTACCCTTGCATTAAATCCCCTTTAATTCATCATTAATAGGCCCCTAACACCCTTTATTTTGAATCTCTAGCCTTATTTCAACTAAAAAAATGACAAAATCCACAAAAGAATTGAAAGTTCTAACAACCCACCATTAAAAGAAAGAGTGGGACTCATACGCCATTTCTGGCATATGAGTCCCCCTAGGTGGGACCCATGCACCAGGAGTGGCGTATCAGTCCAATTTGGTGCCTTTTTAGGGTTTGAGCCTTGGGAAATTCAACTTTTTAATTCGAATTATTGGTTGATGTAGGATTTTGAGATCTAAATAATGGTAAATTAGGTATATTGCCTATATAAACAAACTTCTAAAGTCATTTTTTATCTAAGAAACAATCTAGAAGAGCAATTTCAAGATCCAAGCATTCAAGCATTCTTCACAAGAGCATTCAAGGGAAAGTAATTAGCAAATTTGAAGCCTTGGAGAAGCATTATAGTGTTTTCATATGTCTTCAACCTCACTTTAAATTCAAGATCTAGCATTGACAAGGGTTGATTATGGTTGCCTACGGTAAATCATGATGAATTCTAGGTTGGGGACATGCAACTAGCCATAAAGCCAAGCCTAAGGACTTGTTTCCTAATTCTTTCCATCCTCCATTATCACTCTAATTTTAGTCTAAGGAAGGTACATACATTACTAGGTCTCATTTGAGTGATTAGGGATCTCTCAAAGTCAGTCATTCATGCCCATGTTTCATTCTTGCATCTCATTCTAGCACAATAGAATAAGGTTGCATTGAATTTCAAATTTCCTAATCTTAGACACACTTAAGGTTAGTGTTTACATTCATATATACATTCACGATTCATTGTCTCTACCAAGGTTTAATTACCAAACTCGGCCAAACCCCCCATAAGCAAATCAACTATGTATTCTGTTTTGTAGGTCATTTCATAGGTTTGGATCCAAAAATTAGTTTGGGAAGGAAGAGTAGAGATTGGAGCACATATCTGAACTTTGAATTCCTTAAAAAGTAGAATGGGATTGATATGCCAGAAGTAGCGTATGAGTTCCACTAGAGGAAAATTTTCATATTTTTGCAAATCTTGAATCTACTTTGCTAGAAACCTGTTCCAGAACAGAAACCCTAGTTTGGGACTGATACACCCAGATCGACGTATGAGTCCCAGGATGCCCCAATCCTAGAATTTTCAATGTTTCTGAGCTCATTCCAATCCTCTTCAGGTTTCCAGGTGCACACCTTTCATATCTCAACTTTCTATTCCATTTTACATGCATTTTTAGGCCATTTAGTGAAGTATTGCATTGCATTGGGTTTAAGCATTTGGAATTGTCTGTCATTAGCCTTTCCCAGCCCTAGCTTGGTGTTGAAATCTAATTCCAAACTATTATGGGAACGAATTACTACAATAGTTACATTACAAACAATGTTTCGTCAACAAGGTGCCGATCCAACTCAAACAAAATTTCGTGAAACACTTTAAAACATACGTAATGCAGAACCAACAAAACAATATTGGGAGATGTTAATGACCCTAACAAACAAACCACTTACAACTACTAAAAAATAAGAATTTGAGAAGTCAATTCACCCTTTTGCAACAACTGACTTAGTCAGACTACACAACAAAACAATGTTAAAACAACTAAACCTTTGAGTTGCATTAAGTATTGCAATAAGCACAAGATCCAAATCAAACATTGATGCTCAAGATGACCATCTTGAAAAAAAACTCCTATTATGCAAATACCAACAAATCATGCTAACAGCAAAGTTATGGACTCAAGCAAGACTTGTAAATGGATCCCTTGGGGAGGTTGTAGACATCGTTTACAATGTAGGATCTAAACTACCGGATGTTCCAATGTACGCTGTATTAAGAATCAATAACTATAGTGGGCCACCATGGAACCAGAATGATCCAAAGGCTATACCTATAATATCTATATCACTAGGCAATCATAGGCAAATTCCATTATCCATGGCATTGGAAATTACTATTCATAAATCACAAGGCCTAACCCTACAAAAAGAAACAATTGATATTGGTAAAGTTGAAAGACAAGGACTAACATTTACAACTTTATCAAGAGTAAAGTCATTAAATGGAATTTGTCTATAACAAATGTTCTCCTTTGAGCAATACTCTAGAATGCAAAACAATCCATACAAAATGATAAGAAAAAAAGAGGAAAATCACTTACAATTAATCTGACTATGAAAAAATGAAGTATGCACTTGGAAATCCAATCTCTTTCCCATTAAGACTATGTAGCTCATACTATATGTTTTACACAATATTTTCCCCTTCACAAACTCATTCAAAAAATTATTGATATGTAGGTAGACAATAGCTACACAATCACAACCAAAAGAAAAGGTAGATTTACTCTTTTCCTCAAAATTTTATTTTCAAAGATTAATTTAATGGTGGCCAGAAACCTCGGGAAAACCTTAATATGAATTTAGGTAAGCAATGCCAAATTCAAGCTATTTTTGATGTTTGTTTTGCACTTATTAACATTTCCCATAATTTGCAGGAAACTTATTCGACTCCTATTGAACCTCTTAATATCCTTGCAGAAAGACCACTAGAAAATAAGTATGAATGGGCAAGTGGCTTCAATGAAATTTTATTTTTTTTGGAAAATCAATTGAGGGCTTTTCCTATCTTTTCTTTTTTCTTTACAAGTCTTGTTAGGAAGTTGAATTTCATTTGTAGATTACATAGTTCAGTAAAGAATATTTTCAGAACATTTTTTTACTTCATTTTTTTGTCTTTTTTTTTTTTACAACTCTTTCAACTCATTTCAGATAAAGGTAAGCTTGTTTTAACAATATTTCAATTATATTTAATTTGTGGCTCTTGGTTTGCACATACACATTGAGTTAATTTAATATATTGTATTTAAACCTCATTTGTATTAAACACATTTAAACTACATACCTACTTAATTCCTATTGTTAATGGCAGCAATTTCAATGTTCAGTCAATGGCAACATCGTCAAGAGAAGATATGGAAGGAGTGAATTCAAAGTGGTGGAAGGAACTGCAGTGGGTGGAGAACAAATTTATGGTATACAACTACTGAAATGAAAAAGATATCCTTTGCCTCCAATAATATAAACGAAAGATGTCAATATGCTTTATCTCTTTGTAGTAATGGAAGTTTAGTTTAAGGAGAAAATTTTTAACCACACTTCAAAATAAAGACCTCAATATGTACGAAGTTTAGGTTTACAAAAAAAATTCAAAAATGGCTTGAGGATTTGAGAATCAACAAATGTATATAGCTAATAAATACTACATATTCATATCTTTTTTTATTTCATCTCTAATTTTAAAAGCTCTTTACAACAATCATAAAAAGAATTGCAAACATTTATGAAAATTTGACAATTTCCACAACCACCCCACCCTCTACTCTTCCTCCTCTCTCTACAACTCCTGTACTATTTACGAAATACAAATTAATAATTATTTGATCACCAACTTGCTAAAGTGAAGATAAAAAAAATTGCATCCAAGTAAACAAAAATGACAACTGTTTTAATAGTGTATTTTAAGATCAAATATCTAGGACAAGTATGATATTCATTGATTGTCAATTGGTGCTAAGGTTTACATAATTAAGTTCCTTCCTTTCCTAAGAAAAAAAAATAGATGATGAAAATAATAAGCTTTCTCAAGGAATATAAAAGTACCGACTAGTACCTTCAAAACACAACTACTAAACTAAAGTAATCAAAATAAGCCTAAGAAAAAATTCTTCAGAACAATAAAAAGAATGGCAACACAGGGAGAAGCATCATATTGATCTTCCACATTTTGTATATTTGGCTTTAAAATACATTAGGGAAGCATAAAAAAAAAGGCCGAGAAGATCAAATTTGTAGATTCAATCCCTTCAGCTTTATCCTTTTATATTTCATCTCCGTTCTTACAAACCCTTTACAACATTCATAAAATAATTGCAAAAATTTATGAAAATTTGATAATTTCCACAACCACCCCACCCTCTACTCTTCTTCCTCTCTCTGCAACTCCTATGATGTCTATGAAATATGAATTAAGAATTATTTGATCACCAACTTGCTAAACTGAGGATAAGAGAAATTGTATCCAAGTAAACAAAAATGACAATGACTGTTTTAATAGTGTATTTTAAGATAAAATATAGGACAACTTGACACAATACCTAAAAAATATCTCATCTCATGGACTGCAATGATTGCAGGATATGTGCACAATGGATTTGTTGAGAAGGCTTCAGAAACTTTCAAGCAAATGTGGTTGGCAGGTGTAAAGCCAAATTCCACAATCTTCACTAGTATCTTCCCTGCTCGTGCCAAAATGGGAGCTTTGCAAAATGGTATGGACATCCATCAAAGTACAACACGCCACTACCCTATAACCACATAACAGAATGCTCCACCTGGTCTGAATCGTTATTACTTTATTACTATAATTGGCATACATATTTTAAATATGATTTATTTATTTTAATTAATAGTTATTTTATAATTTAAATATTTTGAATAAAAAATAATTAAATAAGTTATTTGATGTTATTATAGAATATGTAAGTGATAAATTTGTCATATCATTCTTTTTCTTTATTGAAAATGATTTTTTAAGATATACAAAATTCTTTTTTTAAAATTATAAAATTAATTTTAATAAAATATATTTGTTAAGTGTATCATAATTTAATGAGAAATTATATTCCCCCCTCTGTATATCCCTCTTTATATCCATATATGTCGAACGACTTGATAATGAAACCTAATTATATTCATCATTTAGAGGCTTTTCTCAATCATTTTTCAGTCTGCTAATTGATTTGAAACTATCACTTCTCCATGACCTTTGTTACATAAACATCATCTTTCTCTAATTGACTTTCCACAACTCTTCGGCGTACCCATTGCGGACCAAGGTGCAATAAGTAGTTTAATATTTGTTTATTTAAACTCACAATATAACATATATTATTGTAATGGAGCTCATATTATCTTAGTCAATATAAAAAAGTTTCCAAGAAAGCTTTCAGTCAATATCCAACTCCAAAATAAGCAAGAAATTTTCTTTGTCTTGCCTGTTCTATAACGGCTGATCTAATAAATAAGCTAAATAAATAAATAAGAAGAAATAAATTTTCCTCTCTTGGATATTCTACGACGGTTGAGAATAATCTATACATTATTTGCCTATTCTATGAAGAATCTTGCAGTCAATATTGAAATTTTCTGTGTCTTGCCATTTCTATGACGGTTGAGAATAATTTACGTATTAGTTGCTTTCCAAAACATGATCCTTTCCAACGAAGTCTAACAATTCCATATTACTAATAAAAGAATGCGAGAATATCAACAATATTTAAAGAATGGCGAGAATAAGTCTACGGTAGCAGGTGAGTTGATCTTCAGACTTACGTAACGAAAAGAGGACCAGCTCTGGAAGCATGTTATAATCACACGACTATGTCAAGATGAATTAGTCATTGCGGAGAGTTAAGGTTTCGGCTATATAAAGCATGTAATTGGATTGTAATACACAATTCAATTCAATTACACATTCATATTGTGAGGCGCTGTTCTGTCTGCTTCTTCTGCGTTTCTATTATAATGGCTAACCGCATGATGTACTTCACGCTGGGACTTTTTCTGTTGATATGTTGTTACAGTGACAGTGTCATGGCAGCAGATTCCGATCCTTTGCAAGATTTCTGCGTCGCAGATGAGGAAAGCAAAGGTGAGAATATAATTTTATATAGTGGTCATATATGATTCGCTTATTAGGCGAGTTGCTAACAAATTGATTGAAACAGTTTTGGTGAACGGGTTCGTTTGCAAGGACCCAAAGGAAGTTTCAGCAGACGACTTCTTCTTCCGGGGACTGGGGCAGCCAGGGAACACCGACAATGCAGTAGGCTCCAACGTAACAGCGGCGAACGTTAAACAGATACCGGGCCTCAATACGTTGGGAATATCGTTGGTCCGCATCGATTATGCAGTGGGTGGAATAAATCCTCCTCACACGCACCCAAGAGCCACTGAAATTCTTGTTTTACTGGAAGGCAAGCTCCTTGTGGGTTTTATTGACACCGACAACAAGTTTTTCAGCAAAACGTTAGAGAAGGGAGACGTGTTTGTGTTTCCAAAGGCACTGGTGCATTTCCAGCAGAATGTGGGACACGAAAATGCAATAGCCATAGCTGGATTGAGCAGTCAGTTTCCAGGAGTTCAGACAATCGCCAATTCTCTCTTTGCGGCAGATCCCCCTCTCCCCGATTCCGTATTGAGCAAGGCCTTCCGCATCACCCAGCAACTTGTGGATTACATTCAGGCCAAATTCGCCTAAGATTCTGAAGCTGAATTTGTTGTGTTCTATTAAATAAAACAAAGAAGAGGAGACAACGTGGAAGACTGTCTTTCTTAATTCTTTTTTCTCGCCCTTTAATAAAACTACTTACTACTTTTGCAGTTATTGCACCGCTGTGGTACTCTTCATAGCAATTGTTTTCAAGAATAAAAACTGATGTTACCATATCTGGAAGAATTTTATAATTCGAGTCTTTGAAGAGATGAACATTAAAAATTAATTTTGTTAAACATTAAATCATTTCCCGAGAGTCTCATGATGGATTTCCAATCGTATAATCAAGACAATTTCAAGCTACAAAAATAGAAAGAGACAAGACATATAATATCTAGTTAACCTTAGGAAAACCCTCAATGAAGAAAAACTTAGCCACTAGAAGCTCTCTTACATTTATTAATTCAACAAACACAATTACAATATATCACAATGTTTTTTCTCTCATACATAAGAAACATAACTAGAATTTACTCACACAATTGTACTCCACATCGTACTCTGTGTTGCCTAATTTGTCGCCCAATCCTCATTCCTTGTTGTCGCCGTATTGTAACTCCACTACTTTTCTTAATCTTCTACACTTAGTTTTAACTGTTTGGAAATCTCATATTTTTACATTTCTCTCATTTTTCAAATAATTCATGTTGGCCTCAAGATGGCATGAAGCTCGAAACCATATGCAGCATATTTTCAACTACAATAACAATTATAATGGTCCGATAGTGGATAACCTCCGTGTGGCTCATCACACACCTTCCCAATGGTCCACACAACATCCCAGGGTATCCATCCTTTGGCGCAAACCCAAACTAACAATTCATGA
Organism: Sequoia sempervirens; assembly: GCA_007258455.2. Taxonomy (NCBI): domain Eukaryota; kingdom Viridiplantae; phylum Streptophyta; class Pinopsida; order Cupressales; family Cupressaceae; genus Sequoia; species Sequoia sempervirens. Next base: position 4,983 of record VDFB02257302.1, on the reverse strand, counting down.
ATCAAAATAGTCCCAACTATTTGTCTCTATCAATATGTAAACATTAATTTAGAAATCACAAAAGAAATCATCAGAATCACCTCAAAATTTAATAGAAGATCAGTAAACCACACACATAACTACCATTGAAATTGCAACATCTGCTTACTCAATGCGATTAAACACAACCACTTTTCCTATCAACTGTCTTTCTAGAGATTATGCAAATTCTCCATGACACCCTTAGGATGCCCATGCATCAAAAACCTAGGGTGAATATAGAAAATGAGTCCCTCATTTCCCAGGAATCCTATCGTAGCCTATACATAAACACTTGACCACTTCCAAACTTTTTGTAATGAATATATTGAAGTATATAATGATACTAGATATAACTCTCATTATCTTTGCACACACAGTTTCACTCAATTTCATACTCCTTGTTACCCCTTTCTCTTCCCAGTTGATGCCCTAATGTAGAAACAAATTTCCTTAATCTTCTTTTCTTATAGACTCAATTTTCTTGAAATGTCTCATTTTTACCTTTCATTATTTTCTCACATTACTATGTTAACTTCGGGATAGTGTAAAATTCGAAGCCATATGAAACGTGTTATTGCCCTACAATAGCAAACTTATGAATTCTAATAGTCCAATGGTGGATAATCTCCATGCATTCATCACACACCTTCCCACGAGTCCATGCAACCTCCTGGGATATAATTTTCTATAAAAAATCTATTGGAAAATTTATAAAATTTATTTCATTCAAATCACTTGAAACTTTACTGGAAGACTGCTATATCACACATAGAACTACCTCTAAATTTGTAAGAACTAATTACATAATGTGAGAAAATGCAACTAATTTTCATATTGACTTCATGGATTTACCTCAAAATCCTATCTTTTTAGTCACTATGATGATTTTCCATTATGCCCTTAGGATGCCGCTACATCATATTATCAGTGAGAAAATTTTATATTCATATATTTCTTATTTAGTTTGAAGTCATTTAAGACTTTTTAGTGAATGCGTTTTTTTTTTTGTGTAGAATCTTGTCTATAAATTGATTGAACTTAGTCTTTTCCTATCATCTTGTATAATTCGACTCTTATGTTGTTCACCCAAAGTGAACTCTTTTCTTTTTCTTTACAAAGAGGAATAAGGAGTTTAGCTAGAGCTTGGTGCTTTATCAGCACCCTATAACCTCTTTGGTGATGCGAAATCCACTCAAAAACATGAGTTGTGCTTTATAGGGGGAGCACCCTATAACCTCTTTGGTGATGCGAAATCCACATTGTTCAAAAACATGAGTTGAACCCACAACCTAGGCTACCTAAAGTGACAATCAAGACCGAGTGAGCTAACCAAAATGATCAATCCAAACATGAAATTTACCACTATCATCATCCTAGTGAGAATCGCTATTAGAATTTTGTGTGCTAGATACAACTCATCATACAATATTGGTGTACATTTGTCAACGCCAAGTTTCATTTTCCTCAAGTTCACTAAATTTGAAATTCTAACTATTTCCCATCATCTTGCATCTATAAACCTTTCAAACTAATACACATTAGTACAATTTTATTGGTGAGTTACAATGGATTTTTAAATATAATTGATAATTATTTAATTCAAGCATCTAAAGGCATTCAAGAAAATTTAATATTTTAGCATCTTTGTATTATCCATACATTCATTATGTCACTTATTCAACATTTTAGTTATATTTTATAACATACAAATTATGAACAACAAAAAACAGGGTACTTGAATTAGGTACAAAGATTTATTTAAAAATTTAATTCTTGCATATCAATCCTCTAAACATGTTCTTTAATATAACCTTGACCTCATTTTTAATATGACATTAGAAATAAATAATTTTGGAGGAGATAATATTCAATGAAAGGATTATAGGATGAAGGAAAATGTCATTGTATGGAAGGTAATATTTTCATTAGCGATTATGAGAAAACGCTATACAATGGCTTGAAATCTATCTAATTCAATTTAACACCTCATACACGAGCTCTATAGTTGAGAGACTATCCAAGATTGAACGAAAAGTATAATATTACAACTACAATACATATAATCTAAGGAAAAATGTAACCTCTATTTTATATTTTAGGGCATTAGATAATAACATAATAGTATAATATTTAATAACCTCTATTTTTCATATTATTAGATAGGGTTTTCCTTATTTGGGGCATTAGATTTGAAATTTTTTATTTCCATTTACAAATTTTGTATATGTTCTTTGTATAAGTAAAGCATTTAAACACCTTTTTCTTTACACAAAACACACCTAAAACGCCTTCTTTTACCATCTCATTGGCATATCCGTCTTATCAACACTTTCTCCTACTTTCTTCCTCCTAAGGGCACTCATGTGTCAAGCTAATTTTATCTATCGGCTCCTTTGAATGCTTAAAATCCCTAATTCATGCTTGGATGTGCCTCTTATAGAAAAAGTTAGGGCACATTAATTTCCCAAACTTTGATAGACTTTAGACCTATGTTTTCACAAAAAGAACTTATAGAAACTACTTTACATGTACAAGATTTGAAACCTTAATCTATAATCCTAGACTAGGCCACCCAATACCCTTGTCCAATTAGTTTGACCTCAAATTTTTGTGTAAGATTATGCTTTGTATCCTTTGCTCAAATATGGTTCCTATTGCTTATAAGTTTTCTCCAAAATTCTTAATTTTTCTATATATTACCAGTTTGACACTAATTCACCTAATTTATTGCATTAACCTTAAAACTATTGCACCTCACACAAAAATTGATTAAAATACCACCCAACCTACATGGCTCTCCCTTGGGAACAATAGCCAAATAATGTGTCTTGTCTAAACTTTGTGAAATTACCAAATTTCCTTCTCAACATGTTTCCTTTCACCACTTTACCCTCTCCTAAGATGTTTCCTAAACCAAAAATTTGTTACCTATCCTCTTTCTAATGTTCCAAAATTTTAAAAAACGGTTACAGTGTCATAGCAACCTCATTGCCATTCAGTTGCTCACACATATAACACTAAATGTTTTGTAACTATTAGAGGTCCAAACCAACCTAAACCTATTAGGCACATTAAAAAGTTTGCAAAATAACTTACTAAAAATAATAATATTGATCAAAGTGTGCTACAAGAACCAAATAGAATTGATAACACACACAACACTCTAAATAACAAAAAACAACAAAGAAAACGAAAATCACCTCCACTTCTATTCCGTTTCCTCAACTTTATCTTCCCCCTATCCCATTTTTGTCAACATGTGGGGAAAAAGTGCAATCTTGTTGAGCAGTTTTATAATCCTCTAGAGCTAAGATCTCTCTTTGGGACTTAATTCAAACCTTACCTACATACCATGGAATGCTTTAAGAGGCCTTACAGAAAATAGTGGTGCCACCTTTTGTTAGATTGAATGATGCAACCTTTTTTGATTTTATGCATGCAACAAATATGGATATTGTGTTCCCTTAACATGAACTACCTCCCCTAAAAATTCAACAACAATAAGATCAAGGTAGGACCTACTTGTTTCCCTACCCCTATCCATATTAATAGTCCTCTTTCATATAATATTATTGGTAGATTGTGGATTCATGCCATGAGGGGAGTCTCGTATATTCTTCATCATGAAGTGATGTTTTAATGTGCTAACAAGGTCAACATGATTAAACAATATCCAAAGATCAAAATTTGTTTACAATCCAAATCTAGACGTCAACCTTCTATTTCTAAATATCTTAGTACTTTCATTCCATCTTCAAAAGTTGGATTAGTACATCTTAATGATAATGACACCAATGGTAGAAAATCACCTACGACTGTACTCTTTGGTGATGATTGGGGTTCATTATATTTCACACCTTCTATAATTGGGGAGTATAAAATCTCATCGTCAAAGCCTAAATAGCCAAAGGTTGTTTTGGTGGAATATGCAAAATATTTTCCTTCCTCTTCCCAAATAGCTAATCTCTATACTACAAATAATGTTCTCAATAATGCCTTATCTTCAAATACATGTTTTGCTAATGATTGGGGTTCATTACATTTTACTATCTCCTTTGGTGGAGAGTATACATTACTGCAATCTAAACCTAAGGAATCTTGTGTTTTATTTGTATAATCTTCTAAACATGTCAAACCTACTATTCCTACATAAAAAAATCCACAATAATCATCATTCTATGATGGAAACTTGGGCTCTTTAGCTTTCATCCCTCATCCATTGGAAATATCTAACAATGATCCTCCTCCCCCTTCCATTTCAATGCTTAAAAAGGATCCATATTATTGCAAAAAATCAATTCTTCTCATGTCAATACAAGTATTCCTTTTCAAAAACTAACGATACTTATCATTTAGATAAGACTTCTCATCCTCCATTTGAGTTGAAAACACATTATTTAGCTAGATTCAAAATTCTCTTTGAACTTTGATACAATGAAAACATGGAACAAGGAGTTAAGAATCTCGAGAATATTACACTACACCTTATTAAAATAGGCTTAGGTTTCCAAGGTCTTCCTTTTTCTATATCTAATCCCCCATCATGTAATGTATTTATGACTACTTTTGGTGAGCAAGAAGACTTTTCTTCACAAGAGAAAGGATTGCAACATGATCCTTATCCAAATAATCAATAAAAGATGTATTATTTATTTAAGGCTCAGAGGTAAAAATATCCCTCCATAAAATCTGTTTGGATGGCCATGGAAATCCTTGAAGATATCTCTCATTTCCTCTGTGCTATTTTTAGCTTTTCTATCTTTAAAGTGATTAAATTATTTATGCTAATCAAATTATTTTTGTTAAAACTATTTTATTTAGTGATAATTAAATGATTACATAATTATATTTAGTATTCTTATTATTATTCCTCATGCATAATTTTAATGGTATTCACTCTATGCATGATGATTGTATGACATCTTCATAAAGGACCCAAAGATATACGCCATTGTATTGATT
>VDFB02257301.1:0-12394 GCA_007258455.2 Sequoia sempervirens | reverse complement strand
CCTCCTCTAGTGCTATGGGAACCAATCACTCCTCTGTTGTACAAAATAACCTCAACCAAATGTGAATACATTAACTGCACCCTCAAGAAATGTCAACAAAAGCTAAGCCCCCCCTTGCTCCATGAAGCGAGAAGCTAGCTCGAGATGATAAAATCTCTCCTACCTCCATTGCCTCTAGCCTCCAATATGATCTTGATTTACACTCTATCTATTTCATGTTGCATTAGATTCTCCAATAGCACAAGCCTATGAATATGAAATCTCTATCAAGCATAACATGGATGGCTTGGAGAACATAAACATTAAGCAAGAAACCATGTGTTATGTGGCCATATGCAAAAGTAAAAATTTGAGTGTTGATTTCAACTGATAACACACCCTTACAATGATTTTACAAAATATGATCAAATTAGCCTTATAACTCCAAAGAAAAACATTGCCTTATCTTATCACTCCAAATAGATTTTTAAAATTTCATGAAGAAATTTCAACTTTAATTCATAAAAGTGTTTCTAATCACTCCAAATTATGCAAATTCAAAATATCATACACATTTCTCTTTAAAAAAAAAGGAATCTCCTTTATATCTCCCTTAACATCTTTCTCAAATGTGATTACTAAAAATTTGCACTAAACTTCTTGAAATATATCATCCATTATTAAATTCCTTTCCCATGTACTTATTTGTTTTTGCAAATAAAAGCTTTCAAAGGAATGCGTTAATCCATTGCACAAAAAAATATTTGAAGAGAAAGTTAAACTTAAACTGAAACAAATTTGCACCTTTCACTTTTCACGGATTGGGTATAAACTTCTTATCATGCTCAATAGATTTCATGCTCCTTTATGCACTCATCCTCATGCAATAAACAATGATATCTCTCGTTCAAACATTTCACACAGCCAACAATAATAATCACGTCAAAACTCACAGCCACTATTTTCTGTTTCAAACTGCACACTCAATAGAAAAATTATCTTCAAACTATTTCTGGGTTTTATTGTCCCCTTCACCAGCTCCCCAAAACATTTTGAATTTTAAAATTTTATTAGGAAATGACACAGATATTGCAGTTTTACTGCAACTGCATTAGATTGGTATAAAAAAATGGCATTTTAAATTTAACACAATCTACCAACAAAAAAATGGTGCTGCACTACTCACAGATATAGGAAGGATAAATGCTCCGATATCTTCGACTAAAATAAATGTTTCTTCATTCCATCTACATAGACACATGATGAGAATGCTCTGATACCTGTTGATGTGATTTTTATGACCGCACCAATCAGCAGAACAAAATAGTCCGAAGGCTACTCCGTTCTCTCTTGATCAAAGTATTCCGTGCGCTAAGATTGCGAGAAAGTTCGCACGTTCAACTCCAAGGTTCCGAAATACTTGGAATACCCTCAGTTGGTTTGATGTGAATTGCTGTTTTCACGAGGGGACTTACACAATTGTTCAGGATTCTTGTAGTTAACAGTAAATGGACGATTGGAAGGGATTTGTATAATGTGGATGATTTGGCAATAAGTACGTTTTCCTAAAGCTAACTAGAAATGTGCGGAAAGTAAATGAGTGTAGGGCCTAAGAAACTTATATTCTATTCTAAATGCAAGATATGCGGAGCTCGATTTCAGCAGACTTCGATTGAATTTCACCTAGCCTCCCGTCGGACAGCTTCAGCGAAATTGGTGCAATCTTTAAAGGGATAGCAAAAGATATTCAGACTATAATTTAGCATACATATACCATCAGGACGACGCATATAAGTATACAAACCACAATCGAAGTTAAACTCAAGATAATATCCAGTAGACCACGCAAGGCGAACTTGTCATCAACAAGCTGCTAGTGGTAGCGCCGGAATGAAATGAGCTACTCAATAAAACACCACACACATCAAACTACTTGTGACAAAGGAGATGAAAATTATGCTACTTTTGATCTGAAAGGGATGAAGAGATCTTTGCTAGCTATCCATGATTAAAGACGACTCCACCATCAATGAAAGATCTATTATCATGAAGTTTTATTAATAACAATCTCCACAAAAGTTTTCAAAGGGAAAACTTTCTTTCTTCTCCACACTAAGCTATCAAACAAAAATGCTAACTCTGTTCTACTCTCTAGTCTCCAATCTCTAGCTCAATTCTGATTCTAATCTAATTTCTAATGAATTACAAATGAGGGGGACTCCCCCTTTTATAGATAGCACAGTCCAATGGACGGCTAAGATTACAATCAAAAGAGTGGCTAAGATTAAGCCACCTCAGCCCTAACCCTAAAAACTGCCAGAATGGGGAGTGGTGCAATAAATGAGCAAAGATTCCCACTCACTCCCAAAATAGTAAAGGCAATGAATGCCCACAATCAGTCTTCTAGAAGATCATCATCCAGTAGTGCATTCCCGTTTTCCTTCTCTCTGGCTGCAAACTCAATGAACCTGCCAAGTACAGCCTCAACCTCCTGAACTGAAATAGGTGGAATGCAATCAAGCTGGAACTCCAACACTGTAACAGACTGCTCATGCCTTGCACAAGATTTTCTCCAAGCAACTAAGGAATCTTGCGTGCTCTGGATCAAGGTGGAGAAAGTGGAAGTATTCTCAAAATCATCTTGTACGAAGGTCTTCACCTCTGAAAAGAAAGGCGCCAGCCTACACCTCAAATTATCAACATTCACCTCATCTGGATTCAACTGTCTAGCAAATATGGCCTCGAAAGTATTCTGGACTCCATCAATGATATTGGCCATAGCCTTTCGTACTCTAGTTGAATCCGCCTGTGCTGCGTCGAAGAAACCACGTTCCGTGATTGCTGAAGAATACCATCTAGAAAATTCGTACCTGTCATTCTCCTGAATGACCCCTCCATCAATCAGCAATCACAAAGGGACATGTCTCAATGCCTCAAGACGCTGAATAACCTTGCTCTAATAAACAAAAGCATCTCCCCAGTTCGACACTCGCTCCATCCGTACAGCCAGCCTCATTTAAAAGCAAGAGAGCAAGGTCCTTCCATAAACTTTTCCCTCGCTCTCAACACCTAACTCCCTGCGGACCCACTTATCCCTCCCTCGCGCCATCTTCCTCTCCCTTAATCTCCCAATAAGCACCGATAGACTTCTAGGTATTCCTCGCTTGAAGTTCTATCATTGAATCTCTCGCCCACGCAGGACAAGATACAATCGGCCGCAGACATATCCTATCAAAGCCTATTTCTCTTTTCAACTTCTTGTACTTTCCTTCCTTCTTGAATAATCTGTCCTTGAGGGCGAGGTAGGAGTTATCACATTCTTCTACAATTTGTGCACCTGTGGGGCGTCCTAACTCCAAAGTTGTGACCGCGTAATTTTCTGGCACTGCTTCATTTCGGTCACAATCAACCTGTGGTACAGCTACATGAAGGGTGCGAGAGCCATCCTCTTCAGTTGATATCTTTGAAAACTTCCGTGCCCTCTTCTTCTGTGGAGGTGCGCCGATCTTGTTAAAAAACTCTTCCATTTCAACCGCTGGATCAATCTCTTCACTAGGGCTTCTTCTCATCCTATCCCTGAGCCAATCAGGTACTGTATATTGTATATCGAATGGCTGCTGTTCCTGTGCCTCTACTTCTCGAACTTGTTCAACTTCTACATCATTCTGGTGAGGCTCTTCATCCTCAAGTGGCTGAGTATCTCCTAAAACTATATCATCGTCATCCTCCAAAGCCGTCTCTAATTCTTGCTGAAACTGAGGGTCAGTAGTAGTTCCCTCATCATCTTGCTGATCAACTCTAGTAGGTGCGTTGACACTGGCTAACCGACTTCTCCGCGGGTGGGCTTCCATTGTTTTTCCTGCAACACTACACTGCTCAATGCATTCCTTTGATCAGCAAACAAAAGAAACTCCTCCTCAGATGCTGGAGCAGAACGGTTCCAATGGGCATGGGCAGTGATTCAAATTCACATAACTCTGGAGGTTCTCGTGGCTGGGAACGGGATTTCGGCTTCTAATTTCGGTTCTTCCTTCGAAGATTCTGACCTTCGCGGTGATTGTTTTTCTGCCGGTGGGGTGCCAGATTCCCATCAAGCTGTAAGTCAAAGCAACGACTTCTACTTTTCAAATCGCCACCACAACTCCATGCCTCGTGAATGCCGAATCGAATAGTAGTGTATCCAAGTCAGCAACCTCCTCGTTCTCGCCACCAACCGGCGGAAGTGGGAGTATTCCTTACCGCTGCATAACTGATGGGATGCATTCATGTCCTTGGCCACCTAGCCCCGGGAACTGCAACAACCCCCACACCATCATGTTAATTGGAAAACGGGTGTCTGATACTCTTTCTGAATTCAACCTCGGCTCCGACATGCATCAGCCCAATAATCCTCAATATTTGCCTTTATGTTTACCGATAGTACCATTTGATGTTATTATGGGATCATATATAGTGTCATACCGTGTGATATAAAAGTGATAAAATCTCGAAGCCACTTCTATTTTAACTTACTCAGACAGAAGGACACACTTCATCCGAATTGCCCATGACGATTAGGAAGTCAACACCTCCTTTCTTCCTTTTCTTCTGAATCTTATCGTAGGCAACCAATTGCCTAGATATCTCTAACATCAATATTCTGTTGGTTGGGTACTTAGGCAACCTATATGGATATGACAAAAATCCTTGCAGCCTTATGTAAGAAAACTTTGGAAATCAGATAAAACCAACACCCATACCTCTCAATCGTGCACTCCCCTCGGCTTCCCGAGATCCCGGGTGATGCATCCGGGCCTCACAATTCCTGATATGGTGAAGGCGCTATTGACATGTTTGTAATAGTAGTACTTGTTCAATGCAATCAGCGACAAGCTCTCATGAATTTTTAAACTGTGAGAGCTACACCAATGTTCTTATATGAAACTCTCTATACCTCGCCGCGGCCAACATGCAGATGATGCAAGAGCCTCATAGAATGCCGCTCTCGTGCCCAGAGCCGTCGCGGCAAATTCCTCGTCACCCATCATCTCGCCTTTTGACGAGCGTCTTTCTTTTTCCAAAGACGCAGGTTATGTAAGAGGAACATCCATGGCTCGAAAATAAATGACTGCGGGCAGCCTCCAACTCGACTCAACATCATAATGAGATCACAATACTCCTGCTTCAAGTCATCTGATATAATTTGCCTTGGCAACTTCGTACGAGAGGGCTTGGGGTTGCTCATCCAGTGAGTATTGATCGTCTTCGTGCATCTCTCGTATGCAGAAGCATACATTTGCTTAGCTCGCTCCCTCGATTTGTAAATCATGTTTCTATGCACTGGGATTCCGAAAGTTTCACCAATGGCAGCAGGAGTGAGGTTGGCGAGCACTTGTCCATCTGGTGACATGATTGACCTGTGATCTTTCTCATAGCAGTTGGCGCACTCCATCATCAGCTTCGAACACTGAATGGCCGGTGGGAAACCAGCAGCTGCATATAATCCGCTTCGAACAATGTTGTGCGAAGTGTTCGAAGGTCGATGACTACCAATCCCCAACATTCTGTTCTTGAAAGTCTCTAGGTTAACAGAGCCCAAATTGGTATCAGTCAACTTGCCCAACTTTGAAGTGAACTTTGATTCTGGCATGAAGGACTTGCTCAACTTCTTTATAACAGCTTGCCTAGATGCACCATTGTTATCCTTGCCAGTCGCCCTCGCCTCAGCCATCTCAACTTCTTCTTCAACAAATTCGAGCTTCAATACTTAGAAAATTTCTAAGCAATTTTCAGCAACTTCACTTCACACTCAGCAACTGCAGATTTGGATTCACACTTTTTCAGCAATTGCAGATTTCAATTTCAAATCAGCAAGTTCACACTTTCAAACTCTCAGCAATATTCTCTTCAAATCGAAATTTCTCCACTTGCACTGGCAACTTCAAACTTCAGCTTCAAACTTCAGCAACAAAATCGAGCCTCAGCAACAACCCAAGTAAATTCACACCTTTTCAATCAGCAAATAACTTAGCAAGTGCGCACCTCCTTAGCTCCAACAACTCACAAATTTCAGTCTTCAGCAAACTCTTTAGTTTTTAGCAAAATTTCGAACTTCTTCAACAATTGCAGCCACAGTAAAAATTCGAACTTCTTCAGCACTTCAGTCTTCAGCAACTTCTCCAACTCCAAGTCGTACTTCTCACTTGCATTTGTAGACTTTAGCTTCAGCAAATTTTTAACTTCAACAACTCACAAGTTCCAGCCTTCAGACCCAGAGCAAATTCGAATTCCTTCAATTGGTGAGGAGAAATGAAAAACTTCTCAGCTCTTATAGCAAAAATCAATTTCTAGAAGAAGCTAAGTATAGTTAGTGAATTAGATTTCCACTACGTCATTTGAATTTCCCTCCTCTGGCATTTCTGACACTTGTCTGAGAATCTCAATCTTCTAGAAGTTCAACTTTGACTGCCACATTTCAAATTCACTTTCGAAATTTTTTATTTAAATTCATCTTTTAATTCACCAGCCGGAGCTCTATCACTTGAATTCGAATTTTACTTCTCTTCGGCTCTGGAAAATTCATCTGTGAAGAACTGGATTAAAATCATCTAGGAAATTCATTTCAAATTCATCATTTGAAGCACTTTCCTTTCAAAAATCATTTTATTCAAATTTGCCTTAGAAAATTTTAAATTCTCCCTTAGGAAAATTTCACAATTCGAGCACCGATTAAATTCTTCATGCTAAAGGCCTTGGCGAAGTGTGGAAGACATAGAAATCCATTCCTCATCACAAACGTCCAGTACCCAGAAGAAAATTTTCTCCAGAACGTGTCGAATTCATGGGTACACAACGAATGGGTTCATTTAATTTTTAAAATTTTGAACCTTAGAAAAAATATTATTCCACCAATTTAAATCCGTTCATCTTTGTGAACATCCTGTTGCTCTGACTTGAGAAATTTTTAAATTCATCCTGCAATGCCAATATTTTGACTCCGTCACTGGAAAATTTATTCGTGCTCCAAGAAGAACTTCATCACCTTCATGTCTAGGCGTATTTTCAAGGAAGAAAATACTTTGCCTTAGAGAATTTTTTTTTTAAATCACCTTGAAAATTTTTGCCTTAGGAAAATTTGTTCAACTTTGTTCACCTTGCCTGTAAGAAATTTTTTATTTCACTTAGAAAAATCTTCCTGCAAGCACATCATACTTAACATATTTTACTTCCATCATCTTCAACGCCTTAGGAAAATTTTATCATTTTGCAACTCCAACGCCTTAGCAATATTTTATTCTTCACTCACCACCTTAGGCGCATATCATGAAGAGGAACAAGCCTTCAACGCCTAGCATTAACCATTTCACCCTCAACACCTTTATCTCACTTACCACCTTGTATTTCACCTTAGGCGCAAATAGCATATGCAAGAGGATGCGCCTTAAGTTTATGCCTTAGTAATTTCATCAACACATCAACACCTTGGGCGCATATCTAACTTGGTGAAGGATAATAACCACGCCTAGGAATATTTCACTTCACCTTTTACCTTGTTTACCACCTTACACTCACCTTTACTCTCTTCAACTTGGGCACATGTTGGCATGCATGAAGGATGACTCTTGAGCTTCCCTGTTTTTGTCTTCACTTGGCCCCATTTGGGCGCATTTAGGCATGTAAGGAGGACGAACTTTGTTGACTTGTTGACTTGCCATCCTTCTTGGGCGCATTTGAGCATGTGTGAAGGACGAATTTAACACTTAGAAAATATTTTGCATGTCATGCTTGGAGGTGGGCGCATTTTACTATGCATGAAGGATGAGACTTGTAACGCCTAGCATGTGACTCTTAAACTTCCTCTTTTTGTCTTTACATGCCTGCTTTTGGGCGCATTTTGCCATGGGAGAAGGATGAAAGTTGTTGACTCCTTTGACTCTTTTCTTTTTGGGCGCATTTTGCCATGCATGAAGGATGAGACTTGTAACGCCTTTGGGAGGTGGTGGAGGATATTCCAACACTTAGAATTTTTTTGCTATCAACTCTCTCAAGGTGGGCGCATTTTCATGGGTGAGGAGGATGAAAAACTTTGACTTTCCTTGACTTTTCTGTTGCATGGGCGCATTTTGGCCTAGGAGGCCGATTTTTGCCTTAGAATATTTTTCAACTTTCACCAGCTTTCCTTGGGCACATTTTGGCTAGGCAAGAGGATGAAAAATGTTGACTTTCTTTGACTTCCTTGTTGGATGGGCGCATTTTGGCCTAGGAGGTGGACGAAGTTTATACTTAGAATTTTCTTCATGCTTCTTCATCAACTTGGGCGCATTTTCAGGTAGGTGCAGGATGAAGTCAATGTAATATTTTTTCTTCGTTTCGCCGGTTCTCCATGCCTTACCTATTTATATTACAGATACTCTTGGTCTTATCTTTGGAAGCACCGGTTGTCTTTGAGATTTTGAATCACGCATCTTCCACGGCTGTCAACTTGGCCAGAACCGCTGCTATTTTTAGCCTTCGTTTTGGGGAGTGATTTGGCTATTTATAGAAATTGCTTGGCCTAATACCCTCTGGAAACAATTGACATTTGAATGGCCCGTGCTCCTCACCAGTGACCACATTACGACGCTTCGAGCATGCAAGCCCGTTACTATTTTAGCTGCGACTTTAAAATGACTTACTATAAATGAAAGTAGAAGTGCTCAAGGTTTTGTCTTCAAATTTACGTGAGGATAGCACGAAGAGGATAACGTCATGCGATTAGTTTTTACGCGGTTTAGAAAATTCCTGACTTTTACCCGCTTCTTTGGTGCAGAGGCTGGAAACCCATTTGATGCGTACGCCCCGGTGATCTCCAGATTTGTTCTGCGTTTACGTGCATTCTCGCGATCAATAGATTGCGAGAATCTTTGGGAAGGCGGCTAGGGATACGCAAAAATAAGTTCCCAAATAGTGACCATTTCGTTTGCATATCGCATCAACTAAGCTCGAGAAAACCGCAGGGAATATAGGAAGACATGCAAAGAAAGAGCCTTGACGGCTGGCCTAAAAAGTAGCCTGCGAGAGTGAATTTCGAAAGTTGGCAGAATTACCACCGCGCACGTATTGCAATTGCGCAGAGATACTCGAAAAACCAGGAGAGGAATATCAGGACATGTGAAGAGAAAACTGCGCATCTAAGCCTTGAAATCTGCTCCGGAAGCTGGACTGCTAAAAATAGCAAGTTGTCTGTTTCAGCTCAAATTTTGCATGCGAGTAACTTGATGTGTTCTGAATGCAGTGTGACTGTCGGAATTTCAAAAATGCAGACGGAATGTTCTGAATTTCATACTTACTAAAAATAGTAAGTACCCGGAATTTGATGAAAATTTGCTGAGAGCATGCTGGAAGCACATTGACCTCAATGTCAATCTCTGTTTTCAACTTATTCACTTCGTTCGACCTTGGATTGACCAAGAAAGATGGAAACCCTAATTTTCAGACTTGGCCAAATTCACGTTTAAGCTCAATGGCGGATACATCCCTGGAAAGGCAGACACCAGAAAAGAGACGGAAAGAGAGAGAGAGACAAAACCCCAAGCCAAAAGACCAGAATGGAGCAAAAATTAGGGGGTCCCCATTTTGAATGGGGCGATGTGTGAAAAGGTCACAACAATACCATATTAAAAAATGGTGAACACAAAAACAGAGTTACAGATTTACATGATGAACAAAAAAAATGATATATTATTAATGCTTTCAAATGATTTTATGTTGCAATACAAATGGTTTTTTAAAGCATTTCATTTTCCCATGCAAGCTATCTACAAGAGTAACTTCCCAAAACTAACTACTATCTTAATTTATTTATTACTAAACTATTACCTAACTTACATGATTATAAATTAACAATTGCATGTTAATTTGTTTTTTATTATTTAATCCAACCTAAACTATTTAACTATGATGTAATATATTCCAACAAGAGTGAGAGTTTGAGTCATACTACTATGAGGGGCTGCCTCATCCAATGGTATCCCAACCAATCCTTCATGTGCCTCCTTGTCAATTTGTATGGCATCTTCAGGATGAACATCCCAATGTGTAGTTGGAGTTTGACAATACTCATGAGCCTATCAATCTTGTAGCCACAAGCCACTATACATGAGCACCAACTTCTTTGCTCGTCTTTAGGTAAGATCATTCTCTTGACTAATTAAATGAAGTTGTATGTGGGCCAATTCCTCTTTGTAGTAGAGAATTGACAACTTGTGAAAGGAGGTGAGTGGCAAGTATCCTCAACTTTGGTACACCCTTGCCATGCCACAGTGATCGTCTTATAAGTCAATTTGAGCTAATGTAGCTTTATTCGTCCTCACTTGTGGTTTGCACCATGGATATTGACAACAAGCTAGCCACTCTGCGTGAAGTATAGTAGAATTCTCATCAATATACATTTTCCAAAGGGCCTTAATGAGTCTTACTTTCACCTCTTCATCATGAGATGGAGGCATGCTCCCAAGCCTAGCTACAAACCATTTGGGATTTAGAGTATAGGTTGCTATATAAAGTGGGGTGTTCATAGTGTTCCATTGTTGTGTCACAATGGACCTAATATGCTCCTCATAAAACTCCAAAGTAGGATCCCTACTATAAAGGGCTTGCATCATCTACCCAAGTATTCTCTCAAATGCCTCATAAGTCTTTCCAAGGCTAGGAGACTTTGTATCAACATATCTTGTCTCTCACACAAGTGAGATCAAGGAACAAACATATCTGCAAGTGCAAACAAATTACAAAAATTAAAATTTCAAAAAATATTAATAACCAAATGACAAAGTGAAAGCTATTTTATATTTTCTAGTTGTACTAAAACCTAAATTGTTATCTAGAAGATGAACTAAATAGTCATTTTTAATTTTTTATATTGTTAAATATGTACATTGTATCTCATTTTAATGAATGTGTTGTACCCAAAATATTTTTTTTGCTTCATTAAGGTATTTTGATAAAAATGGATAAAATCTTGTAAATTTGTTGTCAAAAGTCAACAAAAGTCAAAGTCTCTAAGAATAGCAATTTGCTCTTTTTAGAAATTTCTAAACAATGAACAAAGCATAGGGTTTTTGTGGGTTTATTTTCAAGAAGATACTTGCAAATTTTTGAAAATTTTGAAATTAGGGTTTTAGGCCCCTATTTTTAGAAAAACCCTAAAAATAGGATCTTTCCAGAAATGACTCAAAATGATTTTGATAGGTTAATTTTTCATCATGATCACACTGGTCAAATCAGAATCATCAAAAAATTAGTTTTGCTCTGGTGGGTCTATTTCACTTTTTCAGGAGAAAAGATGGGACCTTTGAGGTCATCAATGGCAGATGGCTAGATACCAGGTGTCGAAAGCTAAGTCCAAACACTGCACAAAAGAGTCTATGGCGAAAGATGCTCAACGACGGAGGAGAATTTTCAAAAGTTAAAAAATGCAAAAAATAAACTAAGTCTGGAAAAAGGACACCTTGTCACAAGGGAGATGCCTTTGCAGTCAACGTCTTAGTCAACTTTTCAATGCTCGTGCACGTGAAGTGATGCAACAATCACAATGGTGAATAGGGTCACGTCGTCGACATCATGGTCAACCCAGTCAAGCAAAATGGTGAACGTGAAGCGCAAGGAGAGTAAAATCATTAGAAAATTGATAACTCTGGAGCCAAAAGCACCCCTACAGGCCAGGGGTGCCCATTAATTCAAGAGGCCAAATGCAGTTGTTAAGACTTGCAAAACCAATCATCTTCTTCAGAATTCTGCTAGCTTTCTAACGGATCATCAAGCAAATTCAATAGATTCATCAAACACCAGCAAATGAAGGCAGAGGTGGAAGATGCTAAAAGTCAAGAATCATCAAAAATGGTAATTTATCAAGATAAAAGCGCCCTTGCAGGCCAGGGGCGCCTAGAAAAGAAAGCAATCATAAGTTAGTTTTTGGATTAGCTATTTCCAGGTGATCTTCCCGGATTCAGCCTAGCTTTGCAATGAATCCAATAGCCAGTTCACGAGACCTGTCAAACGCTCACAAATGAAGATCAAGCGAGAAACGTTGAGAGTCAAATGAAGTTGAAAAACGTAAAAATTGGCTAAGTATAGAGCAAAAAGCACCCTTCTAGCAAAAGGCGCCCAACTTTTTGGAGCATCAGATGTAGCTTTCATGTTTTGCAGCTCCTAGCAAGTTCTCAGTTTTGGTCAAGCTTTGTGATGAGATCGTTAGTAGATTCACCAGAGCAGTCAAACACCTGACAACGAAGACCAAACTGGAGCATTTCGTCGAGTGTTGCAAAGTAGAAATTGTGTCTTAGAAGCACAAAAGCGCCCTTACAGGCTAGGGGCGCCTAAGAATTTGAACCTCTTGAAACAGTTTTCAAAACTTGCACAACTAGTCATCCTTTCCAGGATTCTTCTAGCTTCACAA
>VDFB02257300.1:0-43352 GCA_007258455.2 Sequoia sempervirens | reverse complement strand
ATCATAGGTTTCTTCAACTGCTCATGCAATTGCATGTCCTTTTCTGCATAAGTTTTGAACCTCTCTTCTATCGGATCATGAGGCTTACTCAACAAATGTTGTGCATATAATTCCAAGATGTTCTCATCAACTTCATAGCCCATTGGCATAATCCAGACCGTTCTAAGACTAGCAGCTTCCATCAAGCATTGATCAATGTCCACCATAAAACAGATTGAGTCCTTATACTTCTCTAGAATAGAAGTAGAAATTATTTCCCTTGCTTGCATTACATTCTGAAAGTTCTTGAAATATCCCCATATTATAGTTTTCCTAGCTTGACTATCTCCAATTCCATACAACATATCTCTAATCTAAATAGCTACAAGCTTACCACCTTCCCAATGCACTTTCCCAACTCTCAGATCTTCATTCATGAATTAAAAGAACAAACATAGCAATAGATTACCATACTTAAAGTAATTTTTCTTATCTTTCTTAATCTTACCAAGATTCTCCATCAATTGACTCCTGAGTAACTCACACAGGTCATAATCTAGCTACATTCTCCTTCACAATCTGATATGTTGCATAAATAGTTGTACCGGATACTAAATTATCCCGACTGGAGTGATAAATCTTGTAACCAATGACCATCGAGGAAAATTTCACATCCACTTCAATGATATCATCAATTGTCATGGCTCTTTTATCAAAATTTGAACCGGTTGCATCTGTAACCATCTGATTCTTCATGGACTTCAAGATCGGCAACCCAATGGAGGAACTTAAACCTGTAACAACGCTTATGGCCTCTTTTGTAATCTTAAAAGGTTGACTCAACCACATAAATTCAGAATGAACTCAGCTCAAGATATACCGGTCCCATTCGCTTTCATCAAACACGGGGAATTTCACAATTTGCATGAATTTCTTCTCTTCTAGGGTTTTGAATTCTGGCTTAACATAGAAATCCTCTCCAACTACATGATTGGAATACAAATTCAACAATTGCGAGCTCCATAAATCCTCAATATTTGCATGAATGTATGCCCTAATGTCTTCAATATGCAAGACACAGTACAAAACAGATGAAAATGCACCTAAGGGCTTGGTCTCAACAGACTTGAAGGGATGCCACTTGAATTTCGAACAGAGTCTATCCTTGACATCAACTACCAACAGAGTAGCCATTTTCTCAAATTCAAAAATTTGCAAGTTTTTCAATAAATACCTTTTCATCAGATTAGCGTTTGATCTATGTATCTCCTTCACACTTGAATCTTGCCACAATTCACCAAAGTTCACCTCAAATCTCTCCAAACTTCTTCTCCTCAAAATGCAAAGTGACAAATGAAAGATAGAAATGACCTTTTATCACTCCCACACCTAACCTTTTTGTCACAATAAATGCTTTTACCCTAACTCATTTGGATACCCTGTTTCCATGCATTGTGAAAGATAATTCTTCTGTGGACCTTTAACACTGCATAATACTTTCTCCAATTGATTCAACAACATTTGTAGAACATCTATGCAATTAATGTACTCATCCGCATCCTAGTGTCAGTTACTGATAGGGGGTTAAAAGATTTTCTTGACAGCTCCCCCTAGGCCAAAGGCCTAAAACTAATTCCCAGAGGAATTATCAGATCCAAATTCTAGTGTAGATCTATTTCCTACATTAGAGGGACTCTTTTTCACCCATGTCTTCTCCATTTGTTTCCTGATCACATCTGTAGAAACTTTTCCTTTTCCCTTAACATTCTTCTACATGTTTTGATTTATCAGACCCTTTTTGCTCCAACAGAATCTAGCAGTGTGACCAAATTTTTTGCAGTTGTAGCACACAACATTTCTCTGTCTAGACCAATTGTTCCACTGATTTTCTCTTCATTTGCACTGGTTAGCAATATGGCCAAATCTATTGCATGTATAACATCTGACATCTCTATGAAAGTTGTTCATCACATTTCTACATTCATTCGACTTATGACCAAACTTATTGCAATTAAAGCACTGACCTGAGAATGATGGACCACTTGGATTCATTTTGTGTCTACATTGAGAAGCCATATGACCAAATTTGTTACAAGAAAAATAGTAACCATTGAATCTTTGAGCATTAGGTTGTATTACCGAATACCTTCCATCTTTGTTCATCGGATTTCCTTGCCTAAATCTCTTTTTTCCAAATCTGGAACTTTCTCCTTCCTCATAACCAAGACCTTGCTTGTCACCATTAGTCCTCTAACTTTTAATCAGTTCATCAAGCTTGGTTGAGCTAACTTTGAACTTCTCCTTGTACTCATTTGCAGTAGCAAGTTCATCTCTCAGATCATCAATTTTCTTTTCAAGCACTTCCTTATTGTTTTTAGATTCTTCCAATTCAAGCTCCAACTGATTGAATCCATCAGTAATTCGGCTACATTCTTTATACTTTTCTTTCAAGGACTATGCAAGCTTCTCTTCATTCTTCTTTTTGTCTTCAATCTCCTTGGTCATCCTCATCATAATAGATTCCATCTCATGCTTCAGGATTGCATTTTCTCTAGTAACCTTTTCACATTCTTTTGTCTTCTCCTTCAAAGCTTGACTCAATTGTTCACCTTCCATGTTTCTACTTTCTTTCTACTTAAGATTATCACAGAGTTCTTTTCTCTTTTCTCTTGACTCATTGATTTTGTCTTTTAGTGATTAAATGATTTTCCCAGCATTCATGAGACTTTCCTGCAATTCTCGGTTCTTAGATTTTGACTGATCAAGATCATCTAGGGCCACCAAAATTTGTTGTTGAAGACTACTTGAATCCATTGAAACACTTTCCAAGATCTTCTCCAAGCTGTTAAACTTCTTTCGAGGAACTAAGCTCTGATACCAATTGTTGGAAACAAGGAAAATTGAGAGGGGCGGTGAATTAGTGTTCTGCAAAAATTAACTTTATTAATCTGATCTTCAAAATGCTTATAACATTCAACCAAAAGAAATATGCATGAACATAAATCAAGCAACCACAACACCATAACACAAGGATTTTTACGTGGAAACCCTGTTAGGGGAAAAACCACGGTGGATGGCCAATCCATAATATGATCTGAGTATACTCAAAAATATGTTTACAAAATGGGAATGCACTTGCATTCAGGCACACTTCCTAGAGCTCACTACTCAAAATAGAAAGGCTTACTTCCTTACAAAAGTTTGGATTAGATCCAAAACATTGAACTGAGAAAGTAGCATCTACAAATTCCTAATTACAGTTCTGGTTGGGCTTATCAATCGATCTTCTGACCTTCTAACTGATTTTGCACTTCTTCTCTACTTTTCTCTAACTCACATCACAAAATCCTTAATTCATATGTGAAATTGTCCATAATCGCTCTATAACCCTTCTTATATTCGCAACACACTCTAACACACTTTTCTCATCTATCAAAATGATATAATCGATCACTTATATATATCCGCGACTAAAGATTTAATCACATGTTAGCTTCAATAGAACATGAAAAATATTTATAACTGTTGGCTCAAATCATGAGTAATATTCAATGCACATCCACAAAATTCAGCCACAACTTAGTTAGGACCCAAATTAAAATGCTCAAATACAAAAGCACTTAAATAATTACTCCTTGAATATCTGCAACACGCTATATCCACTTAGTTGGCCTTCATACACTAATGAAGAAAAAATTAACCAACTGAAACTTCTGACTTGCACACAAATCGATACAAGGCACTAAGATTCACATATAACACAAGTCATACATCGAACAATCTTCCCTAAGATCCACAACTCAAAATGACAACAAAAAATTTCATGCAAATCGATGAATACAAAACTGTCGGATGCTCTGTTCTAGCTTGACTGTCTTCAATCTGACTGTCAGTATGATCAAATGATGACGTGTGGATCAAATCATAGAATAGGGTTGCCATCAATGAAAACACTAGAAAAAAATTGCAATGTCTCTTGCCAATATGGTTCTCACTTAATGCACTTGGGCATTCCTAATCCCTGTTATCCATTTTGTGGATAATTACAAACTCTCAAGCATATTTGTTGGTTTTTCACCATAGGTTAAGAAGCTTGAAATTGGATTTATGATTTTTTAGGTCTTTCATACCTACCCCTTTTATCGAATATGGTTGTTTTAGGGGATTAACCTTGTCTTACTTTCAATTATAGCCAAAATTGACATGCTTTTAGGGTGTATATTTTCTTTAGCATTTGGAAAGATAGAAATGTTGTTATTTTCCAAGATATTTTGTCGATATTCATTTCTATCTATACACTAAAGTTATGTTAGGGTTAGAAGGAAGATATCTAATAGTTAAATGAAGATTTGATCAATAAAATAGAGAAATAAAACACAAAGAAAAATATAGCAGAAACAAGACAACATAGAGAATTAATGTGGTTCACCTAGTCTGAGCTACATCCACAAAACCGCAACCATCCAATGATTTTATTATTCCATTGTAAAACATATTACAATCTGGCTAATAATTCCCTATTGCAACTCCCGTCCCAATTGCTTATAACAATATTTTTAGAAGCTTCTAGAATTAGGGTTTTACAAAGTCGGTTTTTTTTCTTTTGTTGGTGACGAAGTCGGAACAAAATAATTCTTGGGGGCTTCCGCCTCTGAACCCCTACCTAGGGCCCGGCCCAGCCATGGACCCTGATGAGGATACATGAAGAGTGTACAGTATAGCATGATTAGTCATCACATACCAACAATCTCCCACTTGGAGACTGATCTTGGACGACACCGCTGCACTTACAACTCCCACTAGAAATAAGCACCTTGGACCCTGCTACGCTATTATACTTGAATTCAACTTTGAAGGCCAATTGAAGCTGAAGAGGAACTCATATTCTCCCTTGCCATCGCCTTCATAAACATATATGTTGGATTAGCATCTGTATGTACCTTTTCTAGCTTTACCTGTTCATCCTCCAACACTGACCGAATGAAATGATATCTCAACTGTATGTGTTTGGTTTTAGAGTGCAAGGAAGAATTCTTTGCAAGATGTATAGCACTCTGGCTATCTATAAACAAGTAATTTTCAGCCTGTTGTTTTCCCAACTCTTCCATGAAAATTTGCAGCCATATCATCTCCTTTGCTGCCTCTATTGCAGCAACATACTCTACCTCCTTGGTGGATAAAACAATCACCTTTTGCAACTAATAAATCTAACTCACTGTTGTCCCACCAACTGTAAATACATAACTTGTGGTACTATGCCTAGTAACGATATCCCATGCCAAATCTGAGACAACATAGCCTTTTAAATAAGGATTAGAGCCCACAAAACATAAACATTTGTTGGATGTACCTCTCAAATACCTAAGAGTCCATTTTACCGCATTCCAATGCTCAACATCGGGATGACTCATATACCTGCTAACAAATCCTATAGCATGTGCAATATCCAGTCGTGTGCATACCATGGCATATATTAAACTACCTACAGCTAAAACATATGGTACCTTGGACATTGTTTCTTCCTCCTCTTGTATCTTTGGACACATATCCTTAGTCAATTTAACATGACTGGGCAAAGGTGTGATGACAGCTTTTGCATTCTCCATATTAAATCTCTACAACACCTTTTCAACATAATCAACCTAAGATAAAAATATTTTTTTGTTTTTCCTATCTCTTGTAATCTTCATACGAAGGATTTGCTTTGATGCCCCCAAATCCTTCATAGCAAATGAATTTGCTAATTTTTGTTTTAACTCCTTTATGTGATTCATGTTAGACCCCGCTACAAGCATATCATCAACATATAAACATAAAATAATGTAGCTATCATCATCTAACCTCTTAAAATAAACACAATGGTTTGAATTACATCAACTGTAGCCATGCTCAACCATAAAACTATCAAATTTAATATACCATTGTCGAGGTGCTTACTTCAAGCCATATAAACTTTTCTTCAATCTGCACACCAATTTCTCCTAACCTTTGACCTCAAATCCTTGTGGTTGTTCCATGTATATTTCCTCTTCCAAATCACCATGGAGAAAGGTTGTTGTAACATCAAGCTGTTCTAAATGAAAATCTTCAGTAGCCACAATACTTAAAACTATACGAATAGAAGTCATTTTAACAACTGGAGAAAATATTTCATCAAAATCAATACCCTTTTTTCTGTGCAAACCCCTTTACAACTAATCTGGCTTTGAATATTTTCTTACCTCCATCCTCCTCTTTCATCCTATAAACTCATTTGTTTGGTAAAGCCTTTTTACCTGCAAGCAACTTGCATAATTCCCAAGTCTAATTTTTCAGCAAGGAGTCCATTTCTTCTTCCATTCCATGCTCCCACTAAACCTTGGTATCCACCTGCATAGCTTCATTATAACATTTTGGTTCACCAACATCAATTAATAAAGTAGAATACAAAGAGGGAGAAAATCTTTCTGGAGGTCTACTTATCCTTGAAGATCGCCTAACATTCACTGGAGTTTGGGGTATTTGTTTTTGTTGTTGTTGTTGTTGCAGAGTGTGAGGAACCACTGGAACATCATTGTTTGGTATATCATCCAGCACTACATAATCATTTTATTTCTTCTCATGCTGTTGCAACTAATCTTTGTACAACACTTTCTTATTGAATATGACATCCCTA
This sequence comes from Sequoia sempervirens, assembly GCA_007258455.2. Classification (NCBI taxonomy): domain Eukaryota; kingdom Viridiplantae; phylum Streptophyta; class Pinopsida; order Cupressales; family Cupressaceae; genus Sequoia; species Sequoia sempervirens. The sequence continues at coordinate 36,718 of VDFB02257300.1, read as the reverse complement.
CTTCTCACAAATTTTTTATTTTCAAAATCCTAAATCCTATAACCAAATTCATCAATTCCATATCCAACAAATATGCATTTCTTTGATTTTTCATCAAGCTTGGTTCTATTTTCAAAATCTACATGTGCAAATACTTCACAACCAAAGGTCTTGAGAAAAGAATAACTCACCTTCTTACTTGTCCATGCTTCCTCTGGAATACCACAACCCAAAGGATTAGAGGGACCTCTATTGATTAAATAAACATCAATGTTTACAGCCTCTACCCACATGTTTAAAGGTATCCCAACATGCAATCTCATAGTTCGTGCATGCTCCATTATTGTTTTGTTCATGCGCTCAGCCACTCCATTTTCCTATGGAGTCTTTGGAACCGTTTTCTACCTACGAATACCATTAGAGGAACAATAATCTTCAAACTCTTTGCTGCAATACTCACCACCATTATCAAATCTAAGACATTTTAACTTTTTACTTGTCTCATTCTCAACCAAGCTTCTCCATTGCTTAAAAGTTTCAAATACATCAGATTTCTACCTAAGGAAATAAATCCATACCTTCCTTGTTGCATCATCAATAAAAGTGTCATAATATCGAGAGCCGCCAAGAGAAGATACTTGAGCTGGTCCCCATACATTCGCATGCACAAGCTCCAACTTCTCATCTTTCTTTTGCTTCCCATCCTAGAGAAAACTAATTCTCTTTTGTTTTCCATACACACAACTTTCACATAAATCCATATTAACACATTTCAAACCTGGTAAAAAATTATTTGAATGAAGTACTTCATACCTTTTGCACTCATATGCCCAAGTCTATTATGCCACAGTGCTGATTTAGAATCCATAGCAATTGTCCGATTTTCTACCTAGTAAACTGCAACAATTATTCTTGAACATTGATTTTTAGTTGCAATAGCTAAAGTAGAAGGAACGGTATGACCTATACAAAGATATAAGGTTCCTACTTTCACACCTTTTTCTACCACTAAGGAACCTTTAGTAACCTTCCAATTTTTATCACTAAATGTAACAACACAACCTTCATCATCTAGTTGCCCTGCTGAAATTAAATTTCTTTTTAACTTTGGAACGTGCCTTACCTCATGTAGTAGCCAATGATTCCCATTCTGCAACTTAATCTTGATTCTTCCCTTTCCAACAATCTGACAGGGTTTGTTATCTCCCAAATAAACAAGCCCAAAATCCCCTTGGACATAATCAAGAAAATAACTTTTATGGGGCGTAGCATGAAATGAAGCCCTTGAATCTAACACCCAAGAATCATCAGCATTATCAAGGGAAAGAATCAAATCATCCTCATTAGATTTATTACTTACCACATTTTCCTCTTTATTGTCTTCCTTTTTGTCTCCTTTATTTTTTCGAGACCAACAATCTTTCTTTAAATGACCTGGCTTACCACAGTACCAACAATCCCTCTTGTCTCTAGATTGGGACCTTTTGTCCTTTGATTTTCCTCGTGACTTGCCACAACTTCTAGAATTTCTTCCTCTCTCCTTTTTTCTGCCCCTACTTTCTACATTCAAAACATTATCTGATGTGGATGTTCCACCTGAGCTTTTCCTACGAATTTCCTCGCTCAAAATAACACCAACAACATCATCAAATTTCAATGTATTTGAACTAGAAATAGAATTGCTAACAGCCATTACCAAGTTATTCCAGCTTTCAGGCAAAGAACATAGAATCAAAAGAGCCCTAATTTCTTCATCAAAGTTCACATTTACAGAAGTTAATTGACTGGTAACTGTATTAAACTCATTTAAATGGTCAACAATTGACCCACCTTCTACCATTTTCATATTAAATAAATGCTTCATAAGAAATACCTTATTTGAGGTGGAAGGCTTTTCATATAACTTCACCAGGGTTTCCATCAACTCTTGAATTGTCTTTTTTGTTGTAATATTGAATGCCACCAATTGTGCCAGGCATAAACGAATGGCTCCCAGTGCCTTTCTGTCTAGAAGATTCCAATCATCATCACTCATTATTGTCGGTTTCTTGGATATTCCTTCCAATGGCCTCCATAAATCCTTATGATAGAGATAATCCTCCATCTACATCTTCCATAACTGATAGTTCTGCCCATTGAATTTATCTACCTTCAATTTACCCTCGTCTGCCATTGCTCCCACTTAACTATGAGACTCCTACTCAACCATGAGACTTTCCTGCAGACGATAATCGAACACAACCCTCTCTAATACCACTTGTTAGGGTTAGAAGGAAAATATCTAATAGTTAAATGAATATTTGATCAATAAAATAGAGAAATAAAACACAGAAAAATATAGCAAAAACAAAACAACATAGAGAATTTAACGTGGTTCACCCAATTCGAGCTACATCCACAAAATCGCAGCCATCCAATGATTTTATTATCTAGTGTAAAACATATAACAATCTCGCTAATAATTCACTACTGCAACTCCCATCCCAACAAATTCTAACAAGCTTTTTTAGAAGCTTCCAGAATCAGGGTTTTACAAAGTCAAATTTTTTTTTGTCGGTGAGGAAGTGCAAATCAGGAAAAAAAGATTTCTTGGGGACTACTACCCTCGAACCCCCACCCAGGCCCCATCCTCACCTCAAACCCCAGCAAGGATACATGAAGAGTGTACAGTATAGCATGATCAGTCATCACATACCAACAATCTCCCACTTGGAGACTGATTAGGCTCCACACCAAACAAGTTATAATTTTATCTAATACGCTTATGAAAATTTATGTACAAACTACAAAATTTGCACTGAAGGTGACCCATCTACAAGATCTTTGAGGTCACTTAGACAATGCTCCCTACACTATTGCTAAAGTCTTGCCTCCCTCCTATTCTTCTCGTTGAGGATACAAGTGAGGTTGCAACCAATTTCCTAGAATAAACTATGGTTCCAAATCTCATGACTCTCAATTGTTGGGAAATAAATATATTGCTACCTATGGATGGTCCCAACCCTCATGACCTCCTTTTGTCTCTTCTAAAAAACATGGTGCTCCTAGCTGGCCACACTTTAAAAAATTCCTTGGCTAGAGTTCGTTATTTCTCTAGTTTGTGCTCAACAACCTTTAGATGATAATTCTAAGAAAGAGGGTAAACTCACTAGTTGGGAGCTAGTTGGTAATAATCATATCCCAATATGAGGGAAACCCGGTAATAAAGATCCCCCTCCTTTTGGAATTATATTAACCACTTAATATTTTTGATGTTATGATTGGACTTGGCTTTTTGAAAAGTTTTCTTCAATAAAACTTGATCTCGTTTAAACTTTATGAATGTACCTTTTAACCATCCAATTTTTTTAATATTATACATTATCTTTTAATTTAATTAAAAGTTAAATAAAATTATTCATAAAAAAATTTAGAATATAATATATATATATCACTTTTGGATGTGGCTAATCTCTCGAGAAAACCACATGTCTTAGACATGATAACATATAAAAATGCATAAAAAAAATAGAAACATACATAACATGATGGGACATTATAGTGCGGGGCTCGCTAAGACAATGGATAAAAGTGATGAAATTGGTAGATGGCAGGAAATGTTACGATGATGGAAACAATAAGATAACGGTGGCATTAGGCAGTTTTCCTGTGTATTGTCAATAGTCACTGTAGTGGTAGAGTTTCACCATAAAACTTGTTGGCCCAATGGATTGCATGAGAAGTTATCCTTGTCAATTAATTTTGTGCACCTATAGACATTGGAGAATAATGTGAGTAAGACCTACGTGAAAATTGTAAAAATTGTAATTGCGGGTTTTAGGTTGAAGATCAAGTGGAGAGAAAAATTGGAGAAAGTTGCAAAGTTGCCAAAGTTTTCATCTTTCTTGCAAGATCACGAAAACTAAGCTACAAAATTTATGTTTAGGTTTCTGACAGTCTCCCACTAAGATCTGGAACTTCAAACATTGAAGAACAAAACCTAGAAATTGATTTTCTAGAACCTTAGTAGGGACCCATTTTCCATTGGGCGAATGAGTCCTTACTGAGGCCCGAAAAAGCACTTTTTGCAATAGGTACACAACATTTTACCCTCTTAAAACTTTCCTTTTTATTGGTATATTAGTTAGGTTTGTTTTTTTATATTCATCTATGCATAATTGAATGAAATAACTAGTGAAAAGAGAGGTTAACCATCTTGATTACATTTTGGTTTATCTCCCCTCTTTTCCTTTGTTTCAGATTTTATTAATTATTAAGGTGTACCCTTGGGAACACCCTTTTGAACCTAAGATGAGCTCAAAGTGTAGGAGATAAAACCCAATCTTGTAGAGGTAACCTTAAATCCTCGATTATTTTGTTAGTGAACCAATTTCAACCACTTAATGACAACCTTGGCTTTGTGAGTGAGATTATGTTCTAAAAAGTGGAGCAATGGTTTTGGGACTCAACAATATAAATACAATAGTGAAGAGAATAAGCTTATATATTTTGTTTACGCCCCCTCTACCACCAATATTTTGGTTCCATTGTAAAGACCTTAGTAATAGGTAAGGAAAGGATATAAATCAAAATATTTTTTTATGAGAAGAAAAGATATATCAATAAAGGATTGCACATAGAAAAGAAATAATTTTGATGATAGTAAGAAATTGAGATATATTTTGAAAGAGATTAAGGTGGCTATGGAATTCAACATGGAGGAAAAGAGATTGAAACAACTTTAGGACATGAAATATACCATAAGAGAATGCAAAATGTGATAGAATCCAATTTTAAATCATGTGAGGAGGGCTACGATTGAGAATAGTGAGGATAATGAGAATCTTAAGAATCCACTAGCACAAGGACAACCGATTATATTTGAACACATCAAAGGGATTGTTGCTAAGGATGTTTTCTTTCTGATACGTAAGAGGATTTATATTAAAAGTTTCCAAAAAAATACAAATTTATGCAATGTAAGTGGAAAAATGCAGAGACCTTATGCCAGTGAAACCCACCAAAATCAAGCTTTTTCCCCCCATACAAAGTGCCATATTGGCCATACCGACTGCCAAGAACAAACCTACTAACTAGAGCCGAGGTGATATTATCTATAACCTTTGGAAATTACAAACATACTATATTCGTCAACTACCAACCAACATATAACCTATTTTTTGAACCACCTGACACAAAGCATAAACCAAAAATATACCCAAACATTTTAGGAAGACCCTACAGTTCCAAGGAAGCTATTAGCCAGAGTGAAGGATTTGAATTCTGGAACCCATCTCTCCCCAAAAGACAATTACAACTAGAACACCCTCTATAGATAATCACCACCAACTGCAAAAAAAAAATTGTGCTCCACCAGGTCCATGCCCTTCAAATCTAGGATAAAAGGGTAGTATTTTACTACCACCTAGGCACATAGAATTGAGCTAGATCTTTTGGCTATGGCACCCCATGATAGAGATGGTGATGAGGAGAACCTCCTCTAGTCTGACCAGATAATCCACTAAGAAGAGCCTCTTTAACAATCTATTGCATCCTTCTTTTCCATGCAAATATCAAGCAAGACCATCAAGAAACGAGATATAATTATTGTTTCAACCTGGAAGGACTCGCCATTCTTTAGAAAACCTTTCCCTAAAACCATTTTGACAGCGACCAAGATGAGGGGATCATTTTTTTTTTTAGTATACGCTTGAGGCGATGATCCATGATGACCCTGCGAAATGCCATTTGATGCACCAAGCTATCGAGGTGAATCGATGTATCGACTCCATGGTTGTCAATGTCTCAAAGAACATATGCACCATGAACTTTGAGTGCTCCTCCATACTGTTTTACAAGCCCATAACTCACCAACAAACTTGATTATCCAAGCTCTAAAGAAAGTTGTGAGATCCCAACTGTCAAGAATGCATATTAAGCTTGCCAAGTGTCTCGGCCAATACTTGTGTTAATTACTCTTCCTAAATTTTGTGCATGATGCCAACCTAGAAATGATGTCGAGTACTCAGATCACTTATCGTAATCACTTCACATTAGCCCAAATCATGAACGAAATGACAGTTTCGATTACCAAAATGTGTGTTTCGTATATTGCCTAACTTCCTAATTACTAGCACTTGCACCCATGGGGGGTTCAAGGAAAATGCCGATAGGAAAGTGAAGGTGTGGAAGTTAAAAAAATTAATGTTACATAGCGAAAGTATATTTAAATACAAATGTATATTCTCAGTTCTCCTTTTTAAAAATTTTTCCCCTCAAACAGTGTCAAGCTAGTTAAATGACAGAAAATCCAAGCACTCTAACCATTCCTAGAAAAATAGAAAGTTATATTATGTGGTGTAGAATAAATCATTATTCTTTTTGTATTTTCACTATACTTGATAACAATTCTTTTATAAAAAAATTTATAGTACCGACAGCTCATTACAGTTGAATTGGAGCATGTCTTTAAAAAACCATAACTGAATAAATCAATGTCTTAATACCTTTTTTTTTTAAAAGAAATGGCTTTATTTAATCAGAGGAACATGTTACAAAAAATACAACATACATTTGACAAAAGAGACAAAAAAAACTAGACTAAGGATGGTCCAGCAGAGCTAGTGGCATGCTCAGGGACCATCAGGTTTGGCAGCTCCTCAGATTTCAAAATGTCTTATGCAGGCTGAAAGGGAATGTAACTGTAACCAGTTTTTTGAGTGGTGTATAATGGGTTGTTTTGAAATAGATCACTCAAACCAAAACTGTAGATAAAGAATTAGATGATCTCTCTTATAGATTGACAGACTAATTTAATCTTGCTTCAAATGTGGTAGTTATCAAATCTTTGTTAGCCTACAATTGTTGTAGTGCCCTCCATTTGCATTGTCTTTGAAATGCATTTCAACTCGTTGTGAGGTCAGGTTTTGTTGGACTTTGAGTGCATTTGATTTATTCTGGTAGATAAATGTTCTTGATCAAATTACGACATTTAAATAGGATTATAAAGTTAAAAGGTATAGTGGTTAATTAAAAGAAAATAAATAATTAAATAAATTAGTTTTATAAAATATTAAGTAAAGAATTATTAATAAATAAATAAATTAATTGTTCTTTTAATGATATTTGATAATAATTAATAATATATTAGTTGATTCAAAGGTAATTATCCCAATGACGTAAAGGGTAAATATTATTGCCAATATATTTTACTAGATTGGCATGATTTGAATTGGTTCAATTTATTCAGTTTGTGTTTTGAGGTATTAAATAAAAGAATAACTAAAAGAAGTATGAGTAATTAAACAATGTGATAAAATAAGATTTTTATTAATTTCTTTGTGAAATAAATAATTAATTAAATGTTTTAATATAATTAGAGGTTATGAAAGAATAAAATTACATTGTTAATAGAAATAAATAAAAATAGAATATTGCAAGGTAATTATCATTTAATGTTTGAATTTGATTAATAAATTTAAAGTGAGAAAATATTAGAAAAGATTAAATATTAAAATTGTATTTGAGTTTAAGTAAATTAAGGAGAAAATATTTATCTGTAACTAAAAGAAAGATTTAATTATTAAATATTTATTGAATATCTAATAGATGACCTATTTGGTTCATATATTATAGAGTAAATTATAAAATAATAATTAAGGGTCGTGGCTGTCATTCATTCATAACGATTGGAAGTTGAACGGTTTCTCGTTGGGAGTGGAAAAAGACTCCGTGAAACAAATTATTAAATGAGAATTATTCTGGAGAAAAAGGGGATTGGCGGGTTCGAAGGGTTGCTCCTTCTGTCATGGATTGTTCGGCTTAGGGTTTTCGTTCCAGACAACATTGATTTACAACGCCAATTGAAATTTCCTGTCAATGCTCTCTGGAAAAGAGTACAATTTTCTTTCCCCTCTCTATGTTTTTGATATGTTGTGTGCGAATTGTAAATCATCCTGAAGATTTAAATTTCATGTGGTGCTAGGGTTTTGATTTAAGTTTTTATGATATAGTTTTCAACTTATAATCATATGTGGTGGTTTCAATCTATATTCATATTTTATGTGAATGATTATAAAGAGTTAGTTACGTATAGCAGTGCGGAAGTTTGCATCTTTTGCATTAGATTATTTGATAAAATTTTCGGTTATAGTTGTAGATATCCTTCTGTTATGGCAGCGGCGGTACTTTAGGGTGCTTGAGTCAAATAAACTCCCCAGTTCTTTTGGAATCTCTCTCTGAAATATAGAATGTTGTAGAGGCTTAAATAATACTCTTGGCTGTCATGATTAAATAAATTTTAAATTTGAACATGTGTTTGTAAAAAAAAAAAAAAAAACAGAGAATTTTAAATCTCTGTGTGTGATTGTTGAAAAATAAATTTTAAATCTTTGTGTGCATTGTTAAAGGGGTTTCCATGATTGAAATTTATTTGTATTCTGGGTAAATTTTACCTTTCATATTCTTAAGTGATTTAATGAAAATTCATCTATTTTATTATTGATGAACCTCTGGTTCTTTATAGATTTATAGATTTATAGATGTGAGATTAGGATTAAAGATCCATTAAAATGTTGATTTAAATTATAGTATTTTAAATCTATTGCGATTGTTTATATATATATACATATTATATTCTGTTTGTAAAAAAAATAGATATATATTGTTATACTGGTAAACTGTTTCCTGTGACTCTATTCAAACAGTCTAATTGTGTCATCCATAACTTTTTTTATACAAACTAGTTTGCTGGTAAATTTAAAGGGTTTCTCCAAATTCCAGTTTTCTATTTGCTGTCCAAAAATCTCAAATACCCAGATTATAGTTTTGGCGTTATGCTTAAAATACGAGGCTGCTGTCAAGCTGCTCCCTTATGGTTGCGTTTTGTTGATAATAAATATAATTTATAAAGAGTTAAATTAAATTTTGGTCTGCTAGTATGATAGGTTTTGAGATAAATAGAGAAATAATAAAGATGTTAAGGGTTTATTATAATAATAAGCTGCATTTTGTTAGTTATTAAACTTAGTGGTTAAAATAAATTGATTATTAGGGAAGTAATACTTGGAGGGAAATGATTTATTTATATTAAAAGAATTGAATAAATAAAATATAAAATCAATCATAAGTAAAATATTGTTATTTCTTAATCAATCAATTGAAATGAGTTTAATTGTATTTGTTAAAAGATTGCATAGAACCTATTATCATTAATATGGCTAGAACAAACAATAAAGTGAATTAAAATGGATAGTACGTATTGGGTAAAAATAGAGTATAGAATTTAAATCATAGGAAAGTGAAGGTATAACATGTGGTCAAACATATTTAGATATTATAAATGTTTGGAAAGTTGTGAAGAGTATAGTTAACCGAAAGCTTAGTCTTGTATCTCAGTCATCTAAACATTTTATCTTTTTCCTCTTAAATAAATAAACAAAGAAATTAATAACGAGCTCTAATTTGGTATTGTTCCACCTTTCAAGAAGACTGATTTATAATTTCTCTTTCAAGTATAAGTATATAAATATTTATATATAGATTGGGTATTAATTATGTGAGGGACACATAGATTCTTGTATTGTTAATATTTAGTATTAATTTGGGTAACTTTGGAATAATAAATATCTTCCTCTTTAATTTGAAATAAATAATTACTTATTTTTATAGAGATTTAGTTAAATAAGTGAATTAAAGTAAATTAAGTTTAAAAGAAAATATATTAATGCATATATATAGGGTTTTAATGAAAGAATACATTTTGTCTATGTGAACTTATTGTGTAACATTGGTAGATTAGTTTATTCTTAATTTGGTTAGTTCCAAGTGGAATAGTTAAATTAGAAATTAGTGAAAAGTAGAGTTTTGTATGTGCTTGCTCTGCCTAAGTAAAATTAGATGATTATGGAATATGATGAAAGTATAAATATTATGTTATTAGAAGAATCAAGTTGCTTGAAGCATAGGTAATTATAAATAAATAAAAATAAGATGAAATTTTTTTATGTGGTTATTATGTGAAAATTATTCATATGAGAAAAGAATATTTTGGCCTTCTTAGATAATTTATTATGTTTAAGAGGTGATTTATGATTAAATGTTAAATGGTTTTAATTACCCTTTTTGTTATCTAATGAGTCTATGAATGATAATTATTTATCAAAACTACTATGTGAAATAATTCATTAGTATCGTCACCTTAGTATTATAATAAAGTTGTAATTTATAGAATTGTCATCTTAGTATTACATTTTAAAGTTATAATTAGGATTCGTATTAAACAGTCGATGGAGATGGTTATCTTATAAATGTTATAGTTATTTTAAATATAATTATTTGTAGTAAATACTCTCTTAATCAAATTAAGTGGATATGTTAAAATAAGTGATAAGAACGTTGAAATAATGCTTAAATTAAAGGAATGTCTTTATGGTTATAAGGTGTGAGTGATTGTTGTTTTAAACCAAGTGTTTTGATTATTGGTTTAAGTGTTATGTAATTGTTTTAAGATGGGTGTTATTTGTGGGATATTTATGGAGATGTCTCGATGGCCTGTTCATTGTAAGTGTTTTAAGATAGTGTTCTTCAAGGTTGATGTGTTTGATGGTTTCCTTGTATGGAATTATGTGTGTAAAATGGGAACCCGTATTATTGTTCATGATTGTTTTAATTTGTTGGTAATGAATGATCTTTAAAATAATGTTCTTTTTAGATTGTTTCAAGTTACTTCTTATTGAATGAATGGATATATTATTTGAATGTTTGGTTTTATGGATTTTTTTCGATGTGACTTTTCGTGAGTTGATTTTGAGTTTGGGGAATTTCTCTCAACTAATGTATGTTGCTATTCATTGGGAACCCATATGTTTTCTTTTGGTTCCTTACCCTAAGTGGTAAATCGATTAATGTTATCTTTGTCGTGATTGATGATTCTGCTGGAGTTGTTAAGGAGTCAAATTGAGAAGTTCTTTGAGTTGGGTATTCCGAGAGGAGAAAATAGAGGTTTCCCTTGGATGTCCGATTTAGTTCGTATCGAAGTTGTTGATGTTGTTTAAGGGAGTTGTTGATCTTATTTTGATGTATTCTCTCATCATATTTGAATTGAAATTAGTTCTTCAAGGTTTTGCCTTTTATTGTTGTCAGATTTTCATGGGGAAACCCTAGTGTAACTTTTTGAGAATCTTCCAGAGGCTTGTTTTTATGGTTGGTCAATGATCTCTCTCTATGAGCTTTGATGTGGCAAGTGCCTTGGTATTTGGATTTTGAAAGGGTTGTACGAGAATTGTAAGATTTTGATTATGTGTTTACAGCGAGATGGGTAATGCCTCGCATGTTTCTCTATTGTGATCTAATGTTCTTGTTATGTTGTACAACCCTTGGATTTTGGTTTTTTGTGTTTTGAGTGTCTAGAGTGAGAGTGGCTCTAAGTGGGTGGTCGGTGCACAAAGGGGCGCCAGGATAGCCCTTGTTAGAGTGTGATTAATAAGTGAAAACCTAAGTAATTAACTAGGGGGTGGGTAGAATCACATTAAAAAGATAATTGATGCCTTGTCCGCCGTTTAGTGCTATCACAGGCTAAAGGGGATTGAGAAGGCCATGGTTGGCAAGATCGTTACCTTGTCTTCATGAAAGGTTAACGATTCTGCATGAGCAACCCTATGGAGCGGCGCCTTGAGATAGGTAGTCTCGATAACCATAGATGGAGGCGGCTCCTAGCGCTCGGGTTGCCTGGATAATCCGTCAGTAGATGGAGGCGGCACCTTGCGATAGGGTAGCCTGGAGAATCCATGTTAAGCCATGCGATGACACTCTCCTCTAACACTCCTTATTATGTTGCTTCTTTGGAAATCCTCTGGAAGTGGTTCTTTGTCTTGAATTGATGAAACATAGTTGTTTGAATTGATTTATGGTTTTACCCTACTTTATCTATGGTGTATTCTATGGTCTTGTATAAATCTTGTTGATGTTTGGGTTTCGACCTTGTACTCTTATGGTACTATGATATGATGTTATTGTGTTGGTTAATTGCAATTTGGAATTGTATTATGTTTTGGAAGTGTTTCATGATCATCCTTTGGTTATTTGTTTATTGGTTATTGCTTTGATTTATGTGATGAGATTTATGACTCTTGGATGTGGTTGATTATGTCATTGTAATTCCTGAGTGTTATGATAATTTTGTATGACGTTGAGTCTTGTGGTTCTCTGTTGGATGTTCTTGGTTGAGGTCTCTTTCTTGTAGCTCCTAGCACGGGGGTGGGTCTTCGGACTCACATGGTCAGGTGGAACGTGCTAAGCACCCCATTGGGTCCCCAGTCGAGGATCGAGAGGTGCGGATTGGTGCTGTTGCAGCGACTCTAGAGTTGTATTTGTCTTGGAGCCAGTTATGATACTTTGTATTCATCTATTTATTTGTATCATGTTATATTGTGTATGGTTTCCATTTATGTTTGGAAACACTTTTACATCATTGTACTTCTTGAACATTGTACTGTAATGAAATGTTAAACTTGGTGTGGATATTGACCATGGTAGTTGTTATTCAATGTGTTATGTTAATCATGCATATGTTGTATTTATGTGTAGATGGCTTCTTATCAATGAATTTTTCATGTATGTGTTATATTTGTTATTGTTTACTTTATATCTTTGGATTTTATTCCTTATTGATGTTGTATGGATCTAAGTCGTGTAATGACTCTTCGTGTACCCCAAGGGATGTATGTGTTAATGAATCTATTTAATTGAAATTCATGTTATGACTTAATGTGTATTACATGTATGTTATGTTTATTTTAAAAAAATAAAATTGTGTTGTAATTATTGTGTTATTGTCCTTTGGGGTTTTGCAGTAGGAACTGTTACAAATTTAATTAGAATTTGAAATTGAAATTGGAATTTGAATTAAATTTGGATTTGAATTTGAATTTGCAATTTAATTTGTATTGAATTTTAATGTGAATTTGAAACTTAATTTGAAGTGGATTTGAATTTGAATTTGGAAAATTTGGAAAAAGAATATATTTTCATTTTAGGGTAATCTTTCAATTTGGGGGAAAATTGGCTTGGCTATGGTTCTTGATTTGGATTTGTGAAGGAGATGGAAGGGGTTCTTGAGCTGGATTTGAAGAGGATTCAAAAGCTCCATGGAATCTTGAAGCTTTGGAGAAAAAAGCAAAAGGTTCCTTTGTTCTTGCTTTGTTCATAGTTTTTTTACTAGAAGAGGGTTTTGATTTTTCATGATTTTGGTTTTGAACGAAATTGAATAAATTTAAAATAAAATAAAATAAAATTTATTTTATTGTTTGTGAGGGGTTGTTGGGGGCTCACCTCCGCCATGCCCCCATGGGAGGAGTGGTAGAGGGAGCCATGCCCAACGACCTCCCCATGGCTGCCCGCAGTGAAGGGAGCGGTTGTGTTAAACACAGCCGCCGCCCATTGTGGTGGGTTCGACTATGGTTAACACAGCTGACCTCACAGGCTCGGCCCACATCCCTATGGAGTGATGGACCTTTATTAAAAAAAAATCATTTTCTTTAAATTTTTTTTATATATTTAAATATTCTAATATTATATTATAATATTTTAATATTATATTATAATATTAAGATATTATTATATATAGGTTATAAATATATTTTAATATTTAATATTATTATATATAATATTAAAATATTATTATATATTTGGTTATAAATATATTTTAATATTTAATATTATATTATATAATATTAGAATCTTATTATATATAGTTTGTTTAAAAAAAAAAAATAATAATGATATTTTATTTGACATATTTTAATGATAGGGTATATTTGAAATTGGAAAATATGTATAAAAGGGGTTAGATTATTTTCAAAGATGGAAAATATAAATGCATTCTTATTAAGATTTGATTTTGTTATTTGGTATAATTATTCGAAAAATATTGGGGTATAAAATTGACATTTTAGTGGCGCATATTTAAATGTTAAATTAATTATCTGTTATAGGGATGTTAAGATGAGGATGTCATTGTTATAGTCGAAATGTAAATGACGTGTGACCAAACGTTTTACTTAAAATATTGACTTTGATCAATTTATTTAGTCTATGATGAAATATGGATTAAATGATTTAATTTAAATGTTATTTATTAAAATATCTTGATGTTGAACATAATAGTGAAACTTAGAGATAATGGATGATTTAGTTCAATCAGATGGTTTTAATCATTAAATTTTGATTATGGAACATAACTAAAGAACTTAGGGTCAACGAAGGATTTATTTTAATCAGAGGACTTTATTTGTCAAAAGTTTGATTTATTTATAATTTGATTTTGATTATTATGGATAACTGAGGCATATCGAATTAAATAGACAAATTTAAAATATAGATCATCTTAGGATGAAATTGTTACATAATCGAAGCAAAAGTAGATTCTATATTTAAAAGAATTATTTAGAACGTTGAATTTTTTTAATAGTCAAATGATGTATTGGAAAAAGAGAGATTTTAAATAATCAAATGATTATACTTCAAAGGTTGATTTTATTAAGATATTTGATTGAGAAACAAAATATAATTATTGCTTTAAACTCCTTAAGTGGTCAACATGCTTAACTCACTATTAGGTATATTCGTTTTGGAATATAATTGAATTCAAGTAGAGATAAGATTTAGTTGATTTATTTAATGCTAAGTTGAAATCAAGACTAAATTATTTAATCTAAATGTTTATTTTTCAAGATGTTTAATTATAGAATATGATTGCGGAACTGAGAGTAAAGGATGAACTTATTAATTAACCTAAATGATTTATTAATCAAGTGATTTATCTATAGTATGTGATCATGAAACTTAGAGAGAACGGTTGATTTAAATTTTAACCAGATAGTTGTATTATTAAAGTGTTTTGATTATGAATATGGTTATGAAATTTAGAGTAAATGATATGTTCTTTAAATATTTCAATGTCATGAAAAGAAATGGGATCAATTGATTGGATAAATGCAAGTCATGAAACCTGTGTTTGACTGGATTTAGGAAATCCGAACCTTAGCTTATCTAATTGTCTGAAATGATTTTAGTGTTTGATTGTTCGTCTTCAATGTTGTGGAATTAGAGTGAATGTTATGTATGTCTTTCAGGGTGTTATCTTGAAACGATGGTGTGCATCATGTGTTTGTTATTGTTTTAATTGGGAAGTGCTTTAGTTATGTTTCAGTGGAAACCTGGTTACCACGACAGGTTGTGTGACCTTATGGCTTAAGGTTAAGTCATGTTTCAGTTTGTTATGTGGGATGTTATCATGTTAGTCAACCTTGTGTTAGCCTTGGGACGTGCACGCTTTGGTCTCAGTTTTGGACATCTGTAGTGGTGTTACCCGTTGATGTGTTTTGATTATTTGTGATAAGTGTTAGTGCATTGTCTACCCTTGGCATGTGGTTGAGTTATGTGTTGTCGATAGGGGAGTGGCTTTCAACAGTGCTGGGCTCAAAGTGGTTCCAGGATAACTCATGTGAGAGTCAGTTAATTAAGTAGAAATTAAATAATTTATACTAGGGATAGAGTAGCTTTGAACATTAATAAGATAATTTAGCCTCGCTCATTGGCTCAAGGGCTTGTACGAGACTTGAGATGGGTCGGGAAGGCCTGGAATGGCAAGATCGTTATCTTGTCTTTACGAGAGATAATCGATTCCGCTCTGGTGTGCATGTGGGGCCCAGAGTCGGTTGAGGTTTCCAAGATATCCCTAGAGGGGGGCCAGGACCTAAGAAGACTTGCCAGGAGATCCCATGCAGCCTTTGCGATGACACTCCTCCTATGGCAGTAGTCGGTATGGTGTTGTACCATGGGTTTTTTTTATTGTATAGTGATTGTACTCGATTTTTTTACTCTGGAAGCATTGCAACCATGATGTTAAGTGATGTGGTATATGTTCTTGTTTGTAGTTCAGTTTTTGTGTTAGCCCGTGTCTAGTGGTAAATGGTCTTGTCTAGGAAATCCTTGTTACTATCTCCTAGCATGGAGGGAGTGGAACCTTTTGGATTCCACATGGTCTGGTGGCGTGCATCTTAATCCGTTGATACTTCTTGTTCGTGTGGTCGTGATTTCCAATTGGAGCTCATGGGAATCAATTTATTCTCATGCCTTGTTCTCTCATTTCTTATTGTATTTTATTAGTCCTCAGTTGTTATCAAGGTGGAATTTGTAATATGTAATTATTTTGTTAGAATTACCTCATTCAGGGAATGAGTGTTGTAATCTTATTGTTTAAATATTGTTAATTGAAATATTTGGGTATTTCTTATCCTTAGTTGTAAGTTATCTTGTATGGAATGTATGTTGTCTCATTTCCTTAAGTGATTAATGTTTCATTTTATATTAATTTTTGTTGTTGTTTGGGTTTTAAAGTAATCTTTGTCTCATGGCCTTAGAGGTTGTTGGCAATGTGTATTCATCTTACATGTTATTTGTACTTAAACAAAAAAAAATTGGTGCATTTAAGTAGTGAATTGCAACTTCCTCTAGGGTTGCATGGTGGGGCATTACTCATGGTATCAGAGCCTAGGTTTAAACACTGGGAACTCTGGGATTATGTTGGACCCATTATGTTGTAAGTTGGGTAGGTTTATATTCTGGGCACTATGAGCCCATTGTATTGACCTAGTTGTTTTTCTCTTTTGTGTTGTTTTCCTTTTGGGTTGATTTCTCTTGTTTGCCCAGAAGTTGTTGTTAAGTGGTATAGGTCCAATGGTGCAGGAAACTAGTGGGAAGGATAGGATCCTCAGTGTAGTGTGCAATGCACCGATATCCTTTCTATTGGAAGAATGCATTATGGAAAATTGTGTAGTGTGTGATTTTGATGTGTTGTGTGGACAATCAGTTTTGTTGTTGTTTCCACCCTTGCATGTCTTTTGTTGAATGATTTTGTGAGGGTTAGGCTCGCAAGCCTACCAAGAGGTGTGTTTTGTTTGGCTTCCTTCTTGTTGCTTGGCTCTTTCGTTGTGTAAAAGGGGGTAACCCTTGAGTGGTTCTTAAGTGTGGTTGTAGTGTGTTGTTGGGTGTGTCCCAGGTACTTGTTGGGGCGAGATAGTCATAGGACCTCTTGTTTTGTGTGCCTTGGTATGGCATTTCTGAGGGTGGAATTTTCCAACCTTGTCTTGAGTTGTGGAGGAATGATGCTCATGTTTTTTTAAGCTCTATTTGACCTTGAAGGTATCAAGGAATTCCTTGGGTGTGTATTCTCTTTCAGAGTTTTGTTGTTTCCTTCTCCATGCAAGTATCAGATGCATGTTTGCTTGTGCTTTACCTCTTTGTGCAAGTGATTGCCTGATTGACCCTTATGTGGTGTTGGAGTGCTTTTGCATGTTATATTGAATAGAGAATTATGAAATATGATAATAGGAAATGAATGAATATGTTGTTAGTTATAGAGATTTGTGCATGCTTTCATGTGGTTGATGCATTGTGTGAAAGTGCGTGTGTGATGATGAAACCATGATTACATTCGTGCCTATGTTAGAACTGTAAATATATTGTTTTCTCTCTCTCTCTTTCCATTAAATTAATGAAAATGCCTATTCTTAAGCGTGTGGGGGATTGACACCCAGGATATGTTGTATCTTTTGAGAAAATGTTTATGTATTCATGAAGGATTGTTTTATTAGATCAAACCTTGGGTAAAGGACCTAAGTCCCCAAGTTGCATTCATAATTAGGGAAATGTATAATATAAATAGAAAGAAAAATTGTTATGCGGTAAGTAAAGTTTAGAGAAAGGGAATTAGTGAAACAATTGCATGATAAGGATAATTTCATTATAGGTGCATATGTTGTTGGTGAGGCCTATTGTCCCCAACTTTATGGTTGAGTCTTAAGAAATCATATAGATGTTAAATGAACATTAAATGATAATGTTGCATACCTTACCTTGAGTAAACATAGTAATGATATCACACTAGGTGCGGCTTTATGATGATTTTCGGTGATGTGTATTGGTGCATATGGGTATTATGTATGTTAATTAGTGGATATGTGTTTTGGAATTTTGGTTGGTGGTTGCTTCACCATGTTGATTGTATAGATTGATAGTGTGCTTGGGTGTGTTGATTTTAGCACAAGCTGCTACTGTTTTATGTTGAGGTATGGAGTGGTTCACTATTGGAACCATTGTTTATGTGAGTATTTTATTGAGCTTGAACTAGGGGTATTTGCAGGCTTCCAGGAGTAAGCCTGACCCTAGGGGGGAGGATGTAACACCCCTCTGTTTTGGCTCTTTGTTCAGCAGTGTTCTCCTTGAATTGCTTTGTTATGTTATGATGTGAATTTGGAACTTGGTTACTTCTGATTGCAATAATTAAACGATGTGAAGCTATATTTTGATGTGATTTTATTCTGATGCCATCTTTACGACATGTTTTGGAATAACTTAGAAGATATTTGATTAAATGATGTTTTATGCTATTGATCATATCTTTGATGTTAGATGCATCAGTTAGTGATACTGTATTGGTGAAGGGGACAGAATTGTATCACTCGCTTGCGAGTGCTGATTCTGAGATTTCCTCTTCATGGTGTGTTTGATCATATTATGTATATATGTATGTTCGACATGCTATTTGTTGTAGGTTGGAAGGTACATGACATCGACTCCACCTGGTTTCCAGGTTTGAGCGTGTCTATTGACCAACGAAAATTGATTGGGAGATAGTAGCTAGGTTTTCTGTGTCAAGTCGTTACCCTAGTCACAGTGTGTCGTCGGGTTGTAGTCGAGTTTGGTTGTTTCATGTTGTCCAGGTCACTTTGGTCTTTAATTAAATTCAAGTTATACTGGCTTGTGTTGTTAATCTGTGACTTAAATATATTTGGTTGTAATGCTAGGAATGTTATTTACTTTATTAATTAATTTAATTTAATTAATAAAATAATCTAATATTGGATTAGGTTTATTTTATTGATTAATTAAATTAATTGTGTGAATTAATTAAGTTATTCCTTGAATTAAAAGTGTTAAAAGATTTAAATTAGTTTGTGTGAAAAGATGGTTTTAAAATATGTTGAATTCTATTTAGAAAATTGAAAATTGTTTAAGTTATTCAAAATTCCAAATATCTTCAATGCAATGACTTTGGGGTAGAAAAGATATTTTCTGAAATAGTTGACTATTTTGGTAAGAGTTATTTGTATTTGAAATTGAATTTAGTTTGAATTTGAATTTAGTTTAAAATTGAATTTGAATTTAATTAGAATTTGAAATTGAAATTGGAATTTGAATTAAATTTGGATTTGAATTTGAATTTGCAATTTAATTTGTATTGAATTTTAATGTGAATTTGAAACTTAATTTGAAGTGGATTTGAATTTGAATTTGGAAAATTTGGAAAAGAATATATTTTCATTTTAGGGTAATCTTTCAATTTGGGGGAAAATTGGCTTGCCTATGGTTCTTGATTTGGATTTGTGAAGGAGATGGAAGGGGTTCTTGAGCTGGATTTGAAGAGGATTCGAAAGCTCCATGGAATCTTGAAGCTTTGGAGAAAAAAAAAATAGGTTCCCTTGTTCTTGCTTTTTTCATTTGGAAAATAGCTTAAATTTTTGTGATGATTGTTTGAAAATTTTGGTTAAACTGTGTGAAAATCTTCAAGCTGGGTTTTTTTTTCTTTTTCAAAAAATTATGTAGAAATTAAGTTCCTAGTTTTTTTTACCCGAAGAGGTTTTGATTTTCATGATTTAGGTTTTGAATGAAATTGAATAAATTTAAAATAAAATAAAATAAAATTTATTTTATTGTTTGTGAGGTTCTTTGGGGAGCTCACCTCCATCAGCCTGCCCCATGGGGCTGATGGTAGAGGGGCCACTGCGGTCGGTCCGGTCCGGTCCATTCCATTCATTCCAGTCCATTCATTCGTCCATCATCCGTGTGGGCCCTGTCCATTCTTTATGTCCTCCATTGATTCCTCAAATATATTTGTCAAATTTAATCATCATCCTCCTCAATGGAATATTATATATCAGTTTTGTTTTTCAAAAATAATAATGATATTTTATTTGACATATTTTAATGCTAGAATTTATATTTGAAATTGGAAAATATGTATAAAAAGGGGTTAGATTATTTTCATAGATGGAAAATATATAAATGCTTTCTTATTAAGATTTGATTTTGTTATCTGGTATAATTATTTGAAAAACCTTGGGGTATAAATTGACATTTTAGTGGCGCATATTTAAATGTTAAATTAATTATCTATTATAAGGGGTTAAGATGTGGATTTCATTGTTATAGTCAAAATGTAAATGACGTGTGATCAAACGTTTTACTTAAAATACTAACTTTGATCAATTTATTTAGTCTATGATGAAATATGGATTAAATGATTTAATTTAAATGTTATTTATTAAAATATCTTGATGTTGAACATAATAGTGAAACTTAGAGATAATGGATGATTTAGTTCAATCTGATGGTTTTAATCATTAAATTTTGATTATGGAACATAACTGAAGAACTTAGGGTCAACGAAGGATTTATTTTAATCAAAGGACTTTATTTTTCAAAAGTTTGATTTATTTATAATTTGATTTTGATTATTATGGATAACTGAGGCATATGAAATTAAATAGACAAATTTAAAATATAGATCATCTTAGGATGAAATTGTTACATAATCGAAGTAAAAGTAGATTCTATATTCAGAAGAATTATTTAGAACGTTGAATTTTTTTAATAGTCAAATGATGTATTGGAAAAAGAGAGATTTTAAATAATCAAATGATTATACTTCAAAGGTTGATTTTATTAAGAGATGTGATTGAGAAACGAAATATAATTATTGCTTTAAACTCCTTAAGTGGTCAACATGCTTAACTCACTATTAGGTATATTTGTTTTGGAATATAATTGAATTCAAGTAGAGATAAGATTTAGTTGATTTATTTAATGCTAAGTTGAAATCAAGACTGAATTATTGAATCTAAATGTTTATTTCTCAAGATGTTTAATTATAGAATATGATTGCGGAATTGAGAGTAAAGGATGAACTTATTAATTAACCTAAATGATTTATTAATCAAGTGATTTATCTATAGTATGTGATCATGAAACTTAGAGAGAACGACTGATTTAAATTTTAACCAGATAGCTGCATTATTAAAGTGTTTTGATTATGAATATGGTTATGAAATTTAGAGTAAATGATATGTTCTTCAAATATTTCAATGTCGTGAAAAGAAATGGGATCAATTGATTGGATAAATGCAAGTCATGAAAACTGTGTTTGACTAGATTTAGGAAATTCGAACCTTAGCTTATCTAATTGTCTGAAATGATTTTAGTGTTTGATTGTTCATCTTCAATGTTGTGGAATTAGAGTGAATATTATGTAAGTCTTGTAGTGTGTTATCTTGAAATGATGTTGTGAATCATGTGTTTGTTGTTGTTTTAATTGGGAAGTGCTTGAGTTATGTTTTAGTGGAAACCTGGTTACCATGATAGGTTGTGTGACCTTATGGCTTAAGGTTAAGTCGTGTTTCAATTTGTTATGTGGGATGTTATCATGTTAGTCAACCTTGTGTTAGCCTTGGGACGTGCACGCTTTGGTTTCAGTTTTCGACATCCGTAGTAGTGTTACCCACTGAGGTGTTTTGATTATTTGTGATAAGTGTTAGTGCATTGTCTACCCTTGGCATGTGGTTGAGTTATGTGTTGTCGATAGGGGAGTGGCTTTTAATGAGCGCTGGGCCCAAAGTGGTTCCAAGATAACTCGTGTGAGAGTCAGTTAATTAAGTGGAAATTAAATAATTTATACTAGGGATAAAGTAGCTTTGAACATTAATAAGATAATTTAGACTCGCTCATTTTCTCAAGGGCTTGTACGAGACTTGAGATGGGTCGGGAAGGCCTGGAATGGCAAGATCGTTATCTTGTCTTTACAAGAGATAATCGATTCCTCTCTGGTGTGCATGTGGGGCCAGGAGTCGGTTGAGGTTTCCAGGATATCCCTAGAGGGGGGCCGGGACCTAGGAAGACTTGCTAGGAGATCCCATGCAACCTTTGCGATGACACTCCTCCTATGACAATAGTCGGTATGGTGTTGTACCGTGGGTTTTTTTATTATACAGTGATTGTACTTGATTTTTGTACTCTTGAAGCGTTGTAACCATGATGTTAAGTGATGTGGTATATGTTATTATTTCCAGTTCAATTTTTGTGTTAGCCTGTGTCTAGTGGTAAATGGTCTTGTCTAGGAAATCCTTGTTACTATCTCCTAGCACAGAGGGAGTGGAACCTTTTGGATTCCACATGGTCGGGTGGCGTGCATCTTAATCCGTTGGTACTTCTTCTTGTTCGTATGTTCGTGATTTCTAGTTTGATAGCTCGTGGGAATCAGTTTCTTCTCATGCCTTGTTCTCTCAGTTCTTATTGTATTTTATTACCCCTCAGTTGTTATCGAGGTGGAATTTGTAATATGTAATCATTTTTTTGGAATTACCTCATTTGGGGAATGAGTGTTGTAATCTTATTGTTTAAATATTGTTAATTGAAATCTTTGGGTATTTCTTATCCTTCGTTGTAAGTTATCTTTTATGGAATGTATGTTGTCTCATTTCCTTAAGTGATTAATGTTTCAGTTTATATTAATGTTTGTTGTTGTTTGTGTTTTAAAGTAATCTTTGTCTCATGGCCTTAGAGGTTGTTGGCAATGTGTTTTCATCTGACATGTTATTTGTACTTAAACAAAAAAAAAAATTGGCGCATTTAAGTAGTGAATTACAACTCCCTCTAAGGGTTGCGTGTGAGGGCATTACGAGGAAATGGGATTCTTATATTTAAATATTATCGGGAAATTAAAGTAGACTCTTAGATTTAATTTATTATTGTTTGTCAAATGCTTAAATAGTTATTTAATAAGGGAATGATTTTAAGGAAAATGGATATTCGTATTAAATGAAATGAAATGTTTAAAAGAGCGTTTTTTTATTTATAGTTCTCATTGTTTGAAAATGAATTTACGATAAGATTAATTATTTTCATGAAATGTGTAATTGAGGAATTTAAAATATTGTGTTCATAGTTAAATTATTGTTTTTATTTTAAAATAATATATTTAAAAGGACAAATATTGGATTTAAATGTAAGGTGTTTAATAGTGAGATTAATGGATTTTTAAAATGATTTATTTTGCAAAGGAGAAATAGTTATTTTGAAAGGATATGATTTAAATCGAAGAAGTAAATGTTTATTTTGTTATTATTTAAAAGCAATTAGGGAATTAAATATTTGGTTTAAATTTCATCTTTTGTCTGAAAAAGACGTTATTAAATTAGTTTTATTAAGGCAATAATTTACTGAATGTTAATGGAGGAAGTGGATTTAGGAAATCCAAATATAGATTTAATTCCTGTTTGATTCCCTTCTTGAATGTGCACTTCTTTTGTTTTCGCTTTGGGGAAATTTGATTAGAAGGGTTGTTAAGTCTTCCAGAAGGGGTTTAACTTTTTGGGGTTGTTGTATTATGTTAGTCAACCTTTGTATTGCCTTGGGTAGTGCGTATAGTTGTATCATGTTGTTTTACCCAATTTTCACGAGCGGGGATGGTTTGTGCCTCCTTTGGATTAGGAGTGGATTATGTGATTTGTGCCTCCTTTGGATTAGGAGTGGATTATGTGATTTGTGCCTCCTTTGGATTAAGAGTGGTTTATGTGGTTTGTGCCTCCTTTGGAAGGAGTGGATTATGTGTTTTGTTGCCTCCAATTGTTCAGAGTGAGTTTCATTATATGCTGCCTCCTAGAGTTGGAGTGATTGTTTATCTAGTTTGTATTCACTTTGGCACCCTTGGTGATTGGTTTTGTTTGGTATGTTGTCAATAAGAGAGTGGCTCTATGTGGGGGTCCGACACATAGAGGGGCATCAAGGTAATTCACTTAGGGTTTAAGTAAGTGATAACTTAAAAAAAGTTAATGAATTTTTTTTAGACTAATTAAGATAATGAATGCCTCTCTCATGACTCATGCACTTTAAGGCTTGAGATGAGATGAGAAGCACAGTTTGTATGGGGGTCTGATGGTTGGTAGAGGCAAGCCAGGGTAACCCGGGATGGGGGTCTGGTAGCCTAGGAAGGTTGAGCCAGGGTAACTCATAGCAAATGATGTGTGACACTCTCTCTATGACAACTAGAAGTCAATTTTTTGTACTGCATAGTTGATCATTGTTATCTAAAGTATTGTAACCATTATGTTAAGTGATGTGTTTGTATTTGATTCAGTTTAGTTATGTTTTAGCCTATGTCTAGAGGTAGATGGTCTTGTCTAGAAATCCTTGTTACTATCTCCTAGCATGGGGGGTGAGCCTTCAGGTATCACTTGGTTGGGTGGAACGTGCACCTTACTCCGTTGGGTTTTCTTCTTGTTCGTGTGGACAAGATTTCGAGTTGGAGAGCTACGTGAGATTGATTTCTTTTATGTATTTTTTTTTTAAAACTGCCCGAGAATGGTAACCACGACCCCCTATAAACATAGTGCACACAGTAAACTTTTTCGCGTGACCCAGGCGAGAACACCACCTCGGTGCCGCGGAATGAAGGAGACTAGGGCTTTTCAAGTGACCTGGGAGCATGGCAACCGAGATGCCAAGCCATGCTTTATTCATTGCAGTTGAATCTAGTAATTAATTACCCCTCATTTGTTATCGAGGTGGAAGATGTAATTTATAATTATGCTTATTAGATTTACCTCATTCGGGGAATGAGAGTTGTAATCTTATTGTAAATTATCAATATTTAAAATCATGTGGTATCTCTTATGCTTTGTTGCAATTTATCATGTATGGAATGTATGTGTTTCTTAATTCATGAAGTAATTAAATGCTATGGTTTCATTTCATGTTTCTTGTTTGGATTTTAAAGTAATCTCAGTCTCATAACCTTAGAGGTTGTTGCAATGGGTAGTGAACTTGCATGTTATTTACAAGTACTTAATAAAAAAAAATTAGTACGTTTGAGTAGTTGATTGCAACTTCCTCTAGGGTTGCGTGGTGGGTTGTTACAGTTTCTGTGGACATGTATGATCATATTTTGCATTTATTTTGAACTATTTTTTGCTTATTGTAAATAGATTCACGTGCAGTTGCCAATAATGGATTATGGTATTAATTTTTATGGTTGTCAAGAAAAAAGGATCTTGTGCATATATATATGCATGTGTATATATATAACTATGCATACAGACATATATCTATGTATTTATATATATGTGTGTGTGTGTATGTATAATTATGTATACACATATATTTATATATGTACATACATATGTTTGTGTGCATATATATATGTGTATATGTATATATATATATGTAGATATATATGTGTATATATGTATATATGTATTTATATATATGTCTATGTTCTACATTTTGCATTTATTAAGATATGATTTTCATTTATTGTGAATAGATTCAAGTGTAGTTGCAATTAATGGATTATGGTGTCGAGCTTTGAGCCTGTCAAGCAAAAGATTATGTGTTGTTTATTGCATTTATATGTATATGGTTGTACACACACACACACAAACACACACACACACACACACACACACAGATATATATATATATATATATATATATATTCCCATATATATCTATGTATACACATACATACATACATATATATGTGCATCTATATATATGTAAGTATACACAAATACATATATATACATGTGTATATATATATGTATATATGAATGTATATACATATGTATATATGAATGTATATATGAATGTATATGTTTATATATGTGTGTATGTATATATGGATGTGTACATATATGTGAGGCCCCACCCTCCATAACACTATTGTAAGGGCACTCGATCGATTTTCAATAATATATCTAGGGATCTTTCATGTTTGGATGTTTGGCATTATATTAAATACGAGGATTTTAATTCCAAACCAGGTGATAATGCTTATAATGTAAAACCATTCCTAGGTCATAAATAATTATAGGAAATATTAGAACTTCCAATGGCCATATTATCAATTGACTTAAGTGGATAAATTTGACTTTAGAAATACCTTCACTGAAATCAAAGTATATGTGAATAGTATATTTCAGATAAAAGTTAAATATATGACATATACCCTATATGGCTAAGGATCATATATAAGGATGTTAAGCAAATAATCTTGCATAGTGGTTTAGGAAAATATATTTGTATGAGTCAATATAAAGAGTTTAATATAAAAAGTAAAGATAATCTAGGTGGTAAATTGAAGAGGCCCTTGTGGGGGTTAAGGACAATCATTGTAAAGGTGGAATAAAATATTTTATCCATCTTCACTAGAATTTTATTCTAATAGAAGTAAGGTTGTTAACTATGTGTGCTATACGCTGATTAGTAATCACATTTTGGGAATAAAATTCTTATTTTCCAATTCTACTTAGGACTCAAATCCCATAGTGTGTGCTTCACAATTTTAAATTACATATTATTTTGCCACTATAGCCATCATAAAGTTTGAAATTGTCTTGTTTTAGATATACTTGGTATATTGCTTTCTCTCGTACCATTTATTTAAATTTTATAAACCATTGAACTTTCTTCATATTAGAACTTTTTTTATTTACACATAAAATACATTAAGTTATCTTTGAAAACATATTAGAGAACATTTTTATGCGCTAAAGGTGTGTTCAGAGTCATTCATAAAGAGTTATAACATGGCTCAAACATTCTAGTTTTATATTCATGACACCAAAACGAAAACATAGAAACATAATACTTGAAATCAAATTGAAGTCAATGTTTACAAAATTTTCAATCCTTCAAAATTTATTGGAAATTGAATACTAGCATCTTATAATATATTCTTGATTAGGCACTTATATACAATACTAATTTATCATGCTATCCATATCAAACTTATTTTACACATTTATGGAAGTAAAAGGTATATTCGAAATTAGCATTCATCCTATTTTCACTTATAGAACATTAAGTTGCTTTAAAGTCATATGCTTATATTAGTCTCACTTATTGCTCCAGGTAATGTTAGTCCTTACACCATAATAATATAAAATCATAAAATATAATGTATGCATCCTACTTCAGTCAAGTCTAAAGTGCGGTAGTTGAAGCGATCAATGTCATGGGCATGGGTTGCATGAGTGTCTTTACGAGGGCCTTTATTAGATTGATACTTGTGTAACTCTGAGATAAATTAACATGTTTTGAACTTATGAACTTTTTGGCTAATGTTAAAACCTTGTACTTGGATTTGAATGAACCAACATACTTGGGGTTTGAATGAGATCAAGGTACTGCATGTATGACTCTTTTCAATTATGGGAAATTCAAATGGGTACCATAATTTCTATAGTATAATGGTTCTATGTGATAATCATCATTTCTAAAAGATTGCATGTTTGACATGTGGGAATTCCTTCCCAATCCTTAGTAACTTCCAGGAGGAAGTTTAAACTAAGGGGAGGGGGATGTGAGGCTCCACCCTCCATAACACTATTGTAAGGGCACTCGATCGATTTTCAATAATATGTCTAGGGATATTTCATGTTTGGATGTTTGGCATTATATTAAATACGAGGATTTTAATTCCAAACTAGGTGATAATGCTTATAATGTAAAATCATTCCTAGGTCATAAATAATTATAGGAAATATTAGAACTTCCAATGGCCATATTATCAATTGACTTAAGTGGATAAATTCGACTTTAGAAATACCTTCACTAAAATCAAAGTATATGTGAATAGTATATTTTAGATGGAAGTTAAATATATGACATATACCCTATATGGCTAAGGATCATTTATAAGGATGTTAAGAAAATAATCTTGCATAGTGGTTTAGGAAAATATATTTGTATGAGTCAATATAAAGAGTTTAATATAAAAAGTAAAGATAATCTAGGTGGTAAATTGAAGAGGCCCTTGTGGGGGTTAAGGCAATCATTGTAAAGGTGGAATAAAATATTTTATCCATCTTCACTAGAATTTTATTCTAATAGAAGTAAGGTTGTTAACTATGTGTGCTATACGCTGATTAGTAATCACATTTTGGGAATAAAATTCTTATTTTCCAATTCTACTTAGGACTCAAATCCCATAGTGTGTGCTTCACAATTTTAAATTACATATTATTTTGCCACTATAGCCATCATAAAGTTTGAAATTGTCTTGTTTTAGATATACTTGGTATATTGCTTTCTCTCATACCATTTATTTAAATTTTATAAACCATCAAACATTCTTCATATTAGAACTTTTTTTATTTACACATAAAATACATTAAGTTATCTTTCAAAACATATTAAAGAACATTTTTATGCGCTAAAGGTGTGTTCAGAGTCATTCATAAAGAGTTATAACATGGCTCAAACATTCTAGTTTTATATTCGTGACACCAAAACGAAAACATAGAAACATAATACTTGAAATCAAATTGAAGTCAATTTTTACAAAATTTTCAATCCTTCAAAATCTATTAGAAATTGAATACTAGCATCTTATAATATATTCTTGATTAGGCACTTATATACAATACTAATTTATCATGCTATCCATATCAAACTTATTTTACACATTTATGGAAGTAAAAGGTATATTCAAAATTAGCATTCATCCTATTTTCACTTATAGAACATTAAATTTCTTTAAAGTCATATGCTTATATTAGTTTCACTTATTGCTCCAGGTAATGTTAGTCCTTACACCATAATAATATAAAAATCATAAAAATAATGTGTCGCATCCTACTCAGTCAAGTCTAAAGTGCAGTAGTTGAGCGATCAATGTCATGGGCATGGGTTGCATGAGTTTCTTTTACGAAGGCCTTTATTATATTGGACTTGGGTATGAATACACAAATATATAGTTCCCTACCATCGCATTAAGGAAGTGAGGTGTTGAGCACTTACGATAGATAAATGGGACAACAATGCATGATGTGATGGGGACGAGTGGCACAGTAAGCATAGTAGATATGCAATCTAGGATTTCAATTTGATGACTGATACAACAACATATAATTAAGTCTAGGTATTCAAGGAGTGTTTAATGCCCACACTGATATGAAGTAAAGCAGGATACTACCTTTGATTACGATTGGCAGCTACCACCACTCATTTTGGTTTCCTACGTCATCACCATGGTTGGGTAGCTTGTGGGCAGGAGGAGACTCATTGTCAAAATGCTAGATCCTCATCTATGATGCAAAAAGGGTAGCTATGCATTCGCGCGGGTGAAGGAGGCAGATGTGATAATAAAAAAATAAGTCAAATCATGGAGTTCAGGGGGAGGGGAGGAGAACTATGGACAGGGAGGGTCTAGAGATGGAGGGAGCTTCCATTCGATGGTTTTGGGATTCTTGAATGCAGAGGATAGGATTACACAAGCATTTCTTCTTATTTGCAGCCAACAATGGACTCCCATTATTTTGAACTGTACCCCACTATTTTTGTGTGGCAACCAAGAAGATTGATCAGCTCATGAAGTCTAAGTAGCATGATCAAGTGATTTCATGTGCAAGAAGGTAGCATGTTGTACTTGAGATTGCATTCTTGAGGCATGATGTCAAATAGATCATGTGACTTGTCTATGCGTCCACATTTGCATGCATATCTAACACAGCAGTGTAACTACAACACCTTACAAAATTTCTTCATGGCCTCGATGCTTGATCGATGCCCATACCAAGTTGCAAAGCTCCCATTTTTGCCACAGGAAGAAGATGCTGGCAAAGGTGTAGATTTTGATCCAGTGTGATTCAATTTGTGCAGAATCTTAAAGGTAAGCCACTTGATGTGTTTTCAATGAATTGTTATAGAAATCTGTACGTGCCCAGATCACTTTTTTGCATTTTATTTCATTCTAATACAGCTCTATTGTTATCTGGTAAATGATGGAATTTGTTTTGTGGTTTTATCTGTGGCTATTTAGTATGTAATGTTGTAATAATACCTAGCATTAGATCATCTTTGTTTCTTCATTGTGCATATTCGAATCACTTTTGTTACGTCTGATCTCATTTTAAAATAATCCACCTGTTATCTATAAATGAAGCCATTGGTTCACTAGTTTTATCTATGGTTGAACTGAACTGCATTTGTCATACCTCTGTAAGCATGGTTTAAGCTATTTTGTTATATTTATCATTCCTATAGTTAAGAATGCCAATGAAATAAGGTAGCTATAGTGGTGGGAATTCATAGAAAGGAACTTAGGGCATTATACATACTTGTGCAGTTCTTTAATGGATATGTGTTTTCTTAGAATATAGCTTGTGTCAAACTGCTCATCAAAATTCATCTTATAGTTACAAACCTCTATCTGACATCACCAGGCCATAGATCATTCTCTCATGAACCGTGTAAATGTTTAAGTATTAAGCGCTATATTCTCCACCTTTCCATTGGTGTTATGGGCTACCTTAGTTCAGACATCTCTTAGTCGCCATGTCAGTCATTGTGTTTATAAATGGGTAAGATATTCACACAGGAAATATGGAGTTGGTCAATTCATAGGAAAAGAGTGAGCTAAATTCTTTTCCATCACAAATATGAAGAATCATTGTTAATAATATCATCCTTCACATTACAGAGGTTTTAGGCTTTTCCCTCTGATTTATGTGAGTGCAATATAGCTAGCATACTCACTCAGGTCAAACATTTGGGTATCTCCCAATTGAAGTTATCTCATTTCTTTAACATGGTGGCTGGTTACCTTGCGCTAGTAAAATCTAATTTTTACGGCATGCTTTAAGGTTAGTTGAACTATGCATAAAAATATCAAAGTTAAGTTCATTACTAAATAATGGTATATAAAATAAAGTAGCTTTTCAAGTGAATAAAGTAGTTTGATTATTTCTTTAGGAAATTACTTGTCCATGATGTGGGAAATCTAAATATGAATGGAATTCCTAGATGTGGAAAAAAGATCATGACTTAAAAGATAAGTCCACAACTATCTATAAGATAATGGCATATGGACTAAGACTTTTGCATTGAAATTTATTTATAATGATAAATGAAAGAGGATTAATAAAAATACTTTTGGTGTTAAAGAAAATTCAATGATAAATTAGGAACAATGCTCGTTCTCTAAGCAATGTATCGATAGAACCTTAGTTTTGAGTTGACATTGATATCGTACTAATAATAATTATGTTATTTTCTATAAGACAAAATGGATTATTGTCTTGATTATAATTTATTAATACTGTTGAGTTATATTACAAATATCATCATGGCATTGGGGTTACCACCTCGAATGATCCTCAGATTATTTTCATACATTGGTAATCAATAATTTAATATTTAGATGGATATCTATAATAATTGAACTACTAACATATTTTTATTTTATGGTATTGTATTTTTGTATTGGTAAAGTACATATTTTATTAAAGAAAATAGTTTATCAGTATTTCCTTTATCTAAGACAAGAAATGTAGAGCTTAATAGTTGAAAACTTTGAGTCAATGATATGAATAGAGATATTATGTGATTGGTAGATGTTAAGCTTTGTGAAGATGTATTGATCTTTAAAAAAAATAAAAAAATCTTTTATGTGAGTTACAAAATACGTAGGTAGAATGAATTTTAAGTGTTGATATTGAGGTTTGAACATCAAGATGTGTATTTCCATTTGCCATAGATCATTTGTGTATCCATATATATTATAGTAATTTCAGTATTTGCTTAAACATATTTTCCATGTTTTGTTGTATTATGATTTAAAGATATCCATGCATATATGACATTTGAAATAAAACTTTCCGCTATCCAAGAATGATTACATGACCTAGTTGATATTAATTGTTTATAGTATGAATTAAGTTATTTGTGTGAATTATAATATGATATAATTGTTTACCTCCTATTGTGAGTTATTAAATAAAACAAAT
Organism: Sequoia sempervirens; assembly: GCA_007258455.2. Lineage (NCBI taxonomy): Eukaryota > Viridiplantae > Streptophyta > Pinopsida > Cupressales > Cupressaceae > Sequoia > Sequoia sempervirens. The sequence goes on along the minus strand of VDFB02257300.1, from coordinate 4,859 downwards.
TCTTGATTACATATATTCCAACGTTTAACCTCCAAGGATAATTGAAACCCCTTGAATACTATAAGAGAAAATAGAAATTGTTTATAGATGGTATTTAGGTTTATTATAGCCCGATAAGTCACGAACCCGAAGGACAACAACACAATAATTACACATAATTTTTTTTAAAAAAATACACATAACATACATGTAATACACATTAAGTCATAACATGAATTCATTAAAGTAAATTCACTAACACATACATCCCTTGGGGTACACGAAGAGTCATTACGCAACTTAGATCCATACAACAGCAATAAAGAATAGAATCCAAATATATAAAGTAAACAATAACAAATATAACACACATGAAAATTCATTGATAAAAAGCCATCTGCACATAAATACAACACATTAAATAACAATCACCATGGCCAATATCCACACAAGGTTTAATGTTACATTACATTACAGTACAATGTTTAAGAAGTACAATGATATAAGAGTGTTCCAAATATGAATGGAAACCATACACAAGATACCATGATACAAATAATTAGAGAAATACAAGTATCAAAACTGGCTCCAAGACAGATACAACTCTGGAGTCGCTGCAACAGCACCAATCCGCACTTCTCGACCCTTGACTGGAGACCCAATGGGGTGCTTAGCACGTTCCACCCGACCATGTGAGTTCGAAGACCCACCCCCCGTGCTAGGAGCTAACAAGAAAGAGACCTCAACCAAGAACATCCAAACAGGGCACCACAAAACTCAACGTCACACAATGGTATCGTAACACTCAGGAATTACAATGACATAATCAACCACATCTAAGAGTCATAAATCTCATCACATAATTCAAAGCAATAACCAGTAACCAAATAACCAAAGGATGATTATGAAGCACCTCCAATAAATTGCATTAATAAACATGACACAATTCCAAATTGCAATAACCAATCTAACAACATCATATCACAGTACCACAAGGGTACAAGGTCAAAACCCAAACATCCACAAGATTTATACAAGACCAAAGAATACACCAAAGATCAAATAGGGTAAAACCATAAATCAATTCAAAACAACTATGTTTCATCAGTTCAAGACAAAGAACCACTTCCAGAGGATTTCCAAAGAAGCAATCATAATAAGGAGGGTTAGAGGAGAGTGTCATCGCATGGCTTAACGCGGATTCTCGGTTCACCACTATCTGAATTTACCTCCGTCTCTTGATGAATTATCCGAGACGGCAGAAGCTAGGAGCCGCCTCCATCTATGGTTATCGGGCTCACCTATCTCAGAAACCTCCATAGAGTTGCTCATGCGAATCGTTAACCTTCGCCCAGAGATAAAATTAGCGATCACGCCAGCTCCACCGGCCTTCTCAATCCTTTGGCACAGCTGATGGCGCTACCACCCTGCTGGCGGTAGGCAGGGCATCAATTATCTTTTTAGTAACGGTTTCTGCCCAACCCTAGTTAATTATTTAAATTATCGCATTAAAATTCACTCTACTTGAGGCTATCCACGAAGGCGCCCTTTGAAATACTGCCAAACCACCCCGCTTTAGAGCCACCCTCTCTCTAGACACTCAAAACATAAAACCAAAATCCAAGGGTTGTACAACATAACAAGAACATTATATCACAACAGAGCAGCATGCAAGGCATTACCCATCTTACCATAAATACATAATCAAAAATCTCCATGATTCCCGTACAACCCTTTCAAAAACATGAAACCAAAACATTTGCCACAACAAGGGCACATAAAAGGAGTAACATTAACCAATAGTAAAATAAACCTCTGGAAGATTCTCATAAAGTTACACTAGGGTTTCCCAATCAAAGAACTGACAGCAATAATTGCAAGACCTCAAAGAACTATTTCCAATATAAATATAATGAGCAAATACACCAAAATAAGATCAACAACTCCACTCAACAACACCAACAACTTCGATACGAACTAAATCGAGAATCCAAGGGAAACCTCTATTTTCTCCTCTTGGAATACCCATAATTCAAAGAACTTTTCAATTTGACTCATCAAGTAGAACCATCAATCATGACAAAGTTAACATTAACCAATTTGCCACTTAGGTAAAGAACAAAAGAACACATACTGGTTCCCAACGAATAGCAACATAAATAAAATGAGAGAAAAACTCCAACTCAAAAATCAACTTAGGAAAAGTCACATTGAAAGAATCCATAAAACCACACAATCCATTCAATAAGAAGTACCTTGAAACATTTAAAAAGAACATTAGTTTAAAGATCAATCATTTCCAACATTTAAGGATAGCACAATATTGCGAAGTGAAAATAAAATCTAATGGTTTAAGCCATAAGACACTATTCACAAGTATACTCTTTCAAACACAAATATATTCCAATTTACACATTATAACAACAATCTTCCTTCGAAGATCAACCCACTCAAACCAACAATTTGATCCTGATATCAATCACAAGTATTTTCTAGAACTATTCTTATAGAAACCCCACAAATCAACTATTAAAAGAATATGAGGGAAATTGACTTAGAAAAGATCATCTAATTTTATTCATTTACATAAACCCTTTGTTTAACTAAATATAATTAATCAAAACATTTATCGAATCAACAATCATTCACTAGCCTTTATCGTAATACCCAACTATTTAAAGTTTTCAAATTTATTTACTTCCATTTATCTTATAAATCAATTCTCCCACCTAGATAGAAATAATCCTTATCGCCAATATTATCTACATACATCAACAACATACAAAACTCTACTTTTCATTATTTCTAAGTTAGCTATCCCACTTGAAACTAATCAAATTGAGAATAAACTAATCTATCAATGTTACCCAAATTATTAACATAAGGAAACTCTCTCTCTAATCACTTTACTAACCTACTCAATAACATAATACCTAACTTAACTACCTAATAATTCTAATTTTCTAACTCCTATAAATAAATCATTTTTTTTTTAATATAAACACATTAATTACAAAGTCTTAAGGAATAATTCCATACAAGGAAACCATCAAACACATCAACCTTGAAGAACACTATCTTAAAACACTTACAATGAACAAGCCATTGAGACATCTCCATAAATATCCCACAAATAACACCCATCTTAAAACACTTAAACCAATAATCAAAACACTTTGTTTAAAACACATTTACTCACACATTATAACCATAAAGACCTTCCTTTAATTAAAGCATTATTTCAACGGTTTTACCACTTATTTTAATATATCCACTTAATTTAATTAAGAGAGTATTTACTACAAATAATTATATTTAAAATAACTATATCATTTATAAGATAACCAACTCCATCAACTGTTTAATACGAATCCTAATTATAACTTTAAAATGTAATACTAAGATGACAATTCTATAATTTACAACTTTATTATAATACTAAGGTGGCGACACTAATGGATTATTTAACATAGTAGTTTGATAAATAATTATCATTCACAGACTCATTAGATAACAAAAAGGTAATTAAAACCATTTAACATTTAATCAGTATCATTTAAATTAATCAACCTATGAACCTGGGATTTATCCTCACTTAAAAATAACTTTATCATTAACCTTCAAGTAAAAGAAACTATGTAAATGTAGAATCACTTATCTCCTTTAGTGAACCCTAAAACTTAATTAACCATATAAATCGATTTACTTTAACTAAATACACAGTTCATTTATCTACAACAAAATTAAATACCTAATTCAATAATTTTTATTCCGTTAAAATCTTTTGTTAAATAATATTTTACTAAGCAACCTATCGAAATAACCATTTTCTCTTTAATTATTTACCTAATTCATTCCCTGGCACAATAATTCACAAGTAATTGTAGCAATATTTTATTCTAAGTAACCAACTACCTATTTTCCAAGAGTATCCATTAGCCAATCCTAAAAGCATGCGAGGAGTTTAGATATTAAGATAACATTTATTTCATTCTAAAAGAATATAAAAACAATTAAAAGATATCATGAAATTAATACTATAAAATTAAATTACCAATTAAGAGAACATGTAAGAAAATTCAAGATATATTTTATATTATAATTTTCCTTAATTTAAATCTCACGTTAAAACTTTTAACCTATCTTTCCATCCTAATTTAGATACAATGATTAATAATATTCAAAAATGACATATGTTTCTTCCTAAGGTAACAAATGTGAGAATTCTATCTACACCATCCTTAACACCTAATGACTAACTACCTGGCAAGATTTCATGCCAACAATTAATAACTTTATTTATTCAGAACAAGATCCTCTAATTATATCTCACCTCAAACAATATCCAACAAATATATATAATCTTCACTTTCTGATTAAAATAAGAGATCATTTATCTAGCTGGGATAAAATCTAATTCTTCACAGCACAACCTTAACCTAAATAAAATTAATATTTTACTTATGATTGATTTTATATTTTATTTATTCAATTCTTTTAATATAAATAAATCATTTCCCTCCAAGTATTACTCCCCTAATAATCAATTTATTTTAACCACTAAGTTTAATAATTAACAAACTGCAGCTTATTTTATAATAAACCCTTAACATCTTTATTATTTCTCTATTTATCTCAAAACCTATCATACTAGCAGACCAAAATTTAATTTAACTCTTTATAAATTATATTTATTATCAGCAAAACGCAACCATAAGGGAGCAGCTTGACAGCAGCCTCGTATTTTAAGCATAACGCCAAAACTATAATCTGGGTATTTGAGATTTTTGGACAGCAAATAGAAAACTAGACTTTGGAGAAACCCTTTAAATTTACCAGCAAACTAGTTTGTATAAAAATGTTATGGATGACACAACTAG